>KE371596.1:425941-442357 GCA_000418225.1 Zizania latifolia | reverse complement strand
GACACTGTAAACTCTATTCCCGACTAGTAAACACCCCATCAAAACCCAGTGGACGTAGGCCTATTACCCTATCAGGGGGGCTGAACCATTCTAAAAACCTCGAGTCACCTCCGGCCAGTTCTATTCATACGAGCTGTGCAACCATCGGGTCTTGAGTGCAGCGCTTCCCTGCCATCACAAATCACCCCCTCGGACCACCCCGGAGGAGGATTGTCCGACTATCCGTCGACAGACACCTGGTGAGAACTGTACAGTCTTACACCGTTTTACATCGTAATCTAAATTATGTCACTAATAACTCATATGTTTGCATAGCGTCGTATCCATATCAATACTGGCGAGCTGGCGTGGACACTGCCTATCATAGTCCGTCTGGACCGGTAGACTCTGGTACCGGTGGCCAGTATGACTCAGGAGGTTACAACGTCTGGGAGCATGGCACCGCTGAGGTGTTCGGGCCGTCGCAGCTTGAGGGAGCACCACCACCGACGCAGCCGGAGCAGCAGCCCGCTAGACCGCCTAGGGTACGCCGTTCGCCTGATAGGTTTACCTTCTCGGAGCAGGCACCGAGAAAGGCACCGATACGCACTCGGGGTAGGCGTGGTGGTTAGTACGGCTTGCGGTTGTTATCGTAGGGACAGACGATTTATACTGAAACATTTATTACAATATGTCGTATTATGTCATTATGCACTTCATATTATGAATATGCACTTCGTAGTATCTCTGCTATTTACTATCTACTCATATTTTGAGCTTACACTTCAATACCACATTTGACGAGCTTGTTTGCAGATGTATGATTGCCTTCGAAATAGATATTGCAATGGCATGATACAGTAATTTAAGTAGTCCAGCATCAACAACTTCTAACAAAATAGTTCGTGACATAACACAGTACATTATAATGGCACATACAAACGTGATTACGTGTCTTTATGGAAATGAAAATAGCTGAGACTTATCCAAACTGACTACTGAGTGCAGCGAGGGTATTTTCCCTTTCTTATGGCGTCTGGTCCTGCTTTCTTAGCACGACGAGCCCTCTCATGCTTTCTCTCTCTTTCAGCCTCACGCTCCTCTTTTGCCTTACGCTCCACCTCCTCTCTCCTCTTCTCTTCTTCCTCGCGCTCACAGGCCCACTGGTATCGTATCTCAAAATGCTTCCTGTTGAACTCCTTGTGTCTCATAAGCTCTGCCCGGTCATCAGGGTGCACCTCCTTATCAATCCATTCGACAAAGTCACAGAGCGGGGGTGGCGACGGTGGAGGAGTTACCTACACGCAGAAACGTTAATAGAGATATTATAAGTGATTTATTTGAGAACAAGATATAACTGAAGAAATAACATAATTATTCATACCGGTTTATTAGCACGTGGTCCACGCTTTGGTCTTGGCTTTGGCTTTTCAGGAGTGTAAGAGTAGTTGCCACACTTCCAATATCTCATCTCGTATGTGAGGTCATACATACTTCTCATGAACTTATATTTATCTCCACAAAACACATAGGTGGTTCAACACCTTCCGACGAATAGTGACGAGGATCGTAATCGTACTCAGATTTGTTCTTTTTCACCATCTACGGTAAGAAAATATGGAATTGATATGTCGACATAAATTTAAAATGTTACATTTACACCCACATGTTCTGCATGACCTTATGGTACCTAGAATAACTAACAAAAAAACACATATTTATTTAATATTCACATAATTATCGTTAAAGTGTGTTTAAAAAGGCCTACATTATTGCTAAAGTGTGATTACAGTACCCCTAAGTTACTTCTAAACTATTTCAAAATTGGTAAAATATATTTAAATTACCTCCAAATTTTATTTAATTAACCTATAAATTATGTTAAATCTACCGCTAATCTACTCCTAAATTACCCCTAATCTACTCCTAAAGTACCCCTAATCTACTACTAAACTATATCCTAAAGAAAAAAAGAGAGAGAAAAAAGACATACCTGGAAGGAGAAGTGACTGCCTGTGGGCTAGGAGGAGTTGCAAGGGGTGTCTGGGAGGGGGGCTTCGGCCCCCTTTTTATAGAGCTGATGTCGGCACATGAAGTGCCGATCTAGGCCAGCCCTCCTAGATCGGCATATGGTCTACCGATCTAGGGCCACCTGCCCTAGATTGGCACTTCATGTGCCGACAGAACCGCGTCGCTGGTCGATATAGGCCGTTTGGCCTAGATCGGCCGATGAACTGCCGATCTAGGGTCGATCGGCATAGATCGGCCGTTCAAGCGTCGAAAGAGAACCAGATTTGCAATTTTTTAAAACCGTGTATCCAAATTGAAATTTCATTTAAAAATTGTATTATTTAAAAAAAATCGAGTCATGAGTGCCTCGTCATGTCTTCGTCGTCTCGCCTGAGTCCTGACTCCCAGCACCGGAGGCACGGAGTGGGCAAGAAAGAGGCGAGGGAAGAGACCGCGCCGGCACGATCCGCCGCCCGGGGATTCCCCGGCTGGAGGAACGCCGCGGCCGCTGGTTAATCTCCAGCCACCCAGGGGTCCAGCCGAGGTACGCTCGCATCTGCCGCTTATTTCTTTGTATTCTGTGTGCTGCAATGTCTTCCTGTTGATGCCTGAGTTCATGAGTGAGTCAGAAATCCATGGCGATATTTTATGGAGCGACATGTGTATACATGATCTCGAAATCGTTTCTGCGTAGCTTGAATTTATCCAGTCTGATTGCAATTTTCTCACTCGTCTGACATACTTTGTTGGTACCATAACTCAACATACTGCATATCATGGATTCATGGTGTGTACACTATAATTTATATTTAAATATGCTAAAAAATACTTCTGAACATATAAAAAAATATATATCTATTTTGTTCATGCACATGACTCCTCCAAAAAGGTAGATAAAATGAATGTTGCACACAATTGGGCAACACCACTATACCAGGCAGGCTAGGTCGTGCAATCATGCAGCGAATCTAGGAAGGTAACATATTGTGCTAATTGCAAGCATTAAGCCTTGTATCTTGGACCTGGCATGTTTCATGAGTGTAGCGCAAGATGCACCAAACATGAATTATGCACTACTATGGACTTAAAACAGGTGCGAGGTAACATGGACACATGAATATAAAAAACAACTGGTCATCAAAAGAATATACAAACAGCCAGGCAATTATGGGCACATGCTTGTATTGTTACTGGCTAGAGGTAGATCATGTACGACACATCATGGATTAATTTTACTGTAAAATATAAAGGTAAGGAAATACCATCACTAATGCATATATTTCATAATTCATGTGCCAGGTCAGGCAATGTATATTTATCACAAAGGCAATAATACTGACATCACATTGCATAATCACATTACGTATCCCAAAAATATGTGAGGATTGAGCACACAACAAGGATTAGATCAAAACTTTTTCTTTCATGTATACTTTTTTCTGTACACTATAAGTCTATGACATATACAAATGGGAAGGATCAGCTAATCTTGAGGGAGTATCTATGAGCTAAGAATGTTGAGGAGAGTAACCCTGCTCTGGACCAATCTCCTGAACAGAATTGCTGCTCCAGCCTCAAGATCTACGATGCTGCACTCTAAAACCTGCAACTGCTCCTCCTTGCAAACAATCGAGTTTTTCTTCTGGAATGCCTTGGCGATTAGAGAAACTTTTGATGTTGCAATTTGTTTCGACAAGAGGTTCATTGCTGACTGGAGTAGAGAGATTGTGATCTCTCTGGCCTCGCTCAACAGCTTCACCATCCTGCAATCCTCCTTGTCCGAGGTAACCTTCTTCATGGTCTTCTTGAAATGCTTTTTTGCCTTCTTCACCAAGCAGACGTATGACTGGATCTTGGCTTGAACAACTGCATCATATCCTTTTCGGAGAAAAACTTGCAGATCTTGGATGATGGCCTTCAACTCAGTGAAGACCTCGCTCATAGCATTGCAGAGATCCAGTAGCTCAAGGGAGCACTCCATCTCTCCGTCCAACAACGTCCTTTGCTGGGATGAGCAAACCTGATTGCTTGGCAGGCCCATGATCCCCTCAATAGAGCTGTAGATGTCACCAAGCCTCCTCAAACCATCAGAGATCATCTCGACGGTTATGGAGGGCGATGAGATGCATGCCTCTAGGCTGTGTAGCTCCTCTTCAACTTTGGAGAGAGGCCTTGAAGGCAGGCTAATTGATCTTTGGTGGAAAGCCATATTTGTTGCTAAAACTCTGTCTCTTTGTGTTGTGGCCTTGGAGATGAGAAGGAAAGGAAAGCCTTGGTTTAATGTGTGTAGCCTTGTGCTGAGGCCTACTTATACAGAGGATGTGCAAGAGACAGCATCTTTTGGATGGTAGACAGCCAGAATCCTGCCAGTTCACATCCCAGATGCTGTTTATCAAGGTTCAAGATCTGGCTGCAGCATATGGAATCTCTCGTATGCAGTTCAATTTTTTGGTACCCTGCCATCTATCTTCCCAATGTGCTATGACATTGTCATGTCCCAACTATTGGCAGCAAGAACCAGCAGGCCAGTTCAATCTACTGGTGTATTTTTACATAATTGTATGCTCTCAAGGGATTATTTTAGTGGAGCGCTACCAAGTAGTATTGTTGGCATGCGTGTTTTATAGTTTTTGTGCTCTTGTTAATTTGAACTTCTGTTTTTTTTATGTGCAACCCATGCCGCTTACACGCTCAACCTCGTGTATTGATGCTGGCCTGTTTTAGCTATGGCAGCAAGGTCCACGGCTCAAGGATCCATTGCTTGCTGTTGAGGCAACAATGGGAATCTGAGTGACCTGGGCCACATGGCCATTTCGTAGTAGAGCATTTCAAAGGTGAACACAAACTATATGTGCTAAATGCTATCTGTTCGTGTAACAGCCAATAATGATGAGCATCGATCTATGAAAATTAGTTTTTTTGTAAGAGAGCGTGCATAAACAGCATAACCACAAATCATTTTGATTGTAAAAAATATAAAAGAAGGGAAAACAACAATATGTCCCGCATATATTTCATAATTAATTCATGTGCCGGGCCGGGCAATATATATTTATCACAAAGGCAATAATACTGACATCGCATTGCATAATCACATCACGTATCTTAGAAATATGTGAGGATTGAGCACACGTCAAGAATTAGATCAAATCTTTTTTCTTTCATGTATACTTTTTTCTGTACGCTATAAGTCTATGACATATACAAATGGGAAGGATCAGCTAATCCTTTAAAATGCGGATGCCAATCGCAAGGTCATAAGAGTGACAGATCTTGAGGAGTATCTATGAGCTAAGAATGTTGAGGAGAGTAACCCTGCTCTGGACCAATCTCCTGAACAGAATTCCTGCTCCAGCCTCAAGATCTACGATGCTGCACTCTAACACCTGCAACTGCTCCTCCTTGCAGACAATCGAGTTTTTCTTCTGGAATGCCTTGGCGATTAGAGAAAGTTTTGATGTTGCAATTTGTTTCGACAATTGGTTCATTGCTGACTGAAGTAGAGAGATTGTGATCTCTCTGGCCTCGCTCAACAGCTTCACCATCCTGCAATCCTCCTTGTCCGAGGTAACCTTCTTCACGGTATTCTTGAAATGCTTTTTTGCCTTCTTCACCAAGCGGATGTATGACTGGATCTTGGCTTGAACAACTGCATCATCTCCTTTTCGGAGAGACACTTGCAGATCTTGGATGATGGCCTTCAACTCAGTGAAGACCTCACTCATGGCATTGCAGAGATCCAGTAGCTCAAGGGAGCACTCCATCTCTCCATCCAACAACGTCCTTTGCTGGGATGAGCAAACCTGGTTGCTTGGCAGGCCCATGATCCCCTCAATAGAGCTGTAAATGTCACCAAGCCTCCTCAAACCATCAGAGATCATCTCGATGGTTATGGAGGGTGATGAGATGCATGCCTCTAGGCTGTGTAGCTCCTCTTCAACTTTGGAGAGAGGCCTAGAAAGCAGGCTAATTGATCTTTGGTGGAAAGCCATATTTGTTGCTAAAACTCTGTCTCTTTGTGTTGTGGCCTTGGAGATGAGAAGGAAAGGAAAGCCTTGGTTTAATGTGTGTAGCCTTGTGCTGAGGCCTACTTATACAGAGGATGTGCAAGAGACAGCATCTTTTGGATGGTAGACAGCCAGAATCCTGCCAGTTCACCTCCCAGATGCTGTTTATCAAGGTTCGAGATCTGGCTGCAGCATATGGATTCTCTCGGATGCAGTTCAATATTTTTTACGCACTACGTATGCTCCCAATGAGTTATCACATTGTGATGTTCCTACTATTGGCATCAAGACCCAAAAGGTTTAGTTCACTTGACTTGTGGATGGTGACATAACTGCATGCTCACAAGATTATTTAATGTAGTGCTGACTGAGTTTTATTGGTTGCACGAGTGTTCTCTAGTTTTGTTGCAGTTGTTAGTTCTGTAGGTGTTATGTTATGCACAATCATATTGCTTACATGCTCAATCTCATGTGGTGGAGCTGGCTTGTTATAGGCTCATATCTGTGTTAGCAAGATCCACTACACACGGATCCTCTGCTTGTTGCTGAAGCAACAAATGGCATCTGAATAACATGGCCATACCATAGTAAAGCATTTCAAATATCAAACTGTGCAAACTGTGTTAGTTGCCTCTATAATAGACAATATTTATGAGCATCTTGTAAGAAAATTAGGTGTTTCTAGCAAAGCATGCATAAATGGAAACAGGGAGTAGACAAAATGCTGTTTTTTTCTTCTAAAGTGAATTTATGTACAATTCCTCTAATGTGTGTACATATTGATAAATTGTTTCAATGCCCAGCAAATCTTCTAAAATATGGACGCCAATCACAGGGGATCAGAGTTTGTGTATGATCTATCTACAAGCTGAGTGTGTTGAGACTTGAGAAGAGAAACTCTGCTCCGGTTCGATTTCCTGAACAGATTCTTGACTCCATTATCTAGATCAACAATATCCAGTTCCAACACCTGCAACTGCGCCTCCTGGCAGAGAACTGTTCTCTTCTCAAATGTCTTGGATACAAGAGACCACTTGCTAGAACTTGGGATCGCAATTTGCCTTGAGAGAAGATGTGATGAGGCTTCAAGCATTGAGAGAGCTATCTCTCTTGCTTCTGCCAACAGCTTGACCACCCTGCAGCACTACTGATCATCTGAAGAAGACTTCTTGATGATCTTGAACTGTTTTTGTGCCTTCTTGGTCAGGCAGATGTAAGACTGGAATTTTGCTTGAGCAGCTGCATGCCTGCATCATCTCCTCTCTTGATAACCAACAGCATGTCTTGGATGCTTTCCTTGAGGTCTGAAAATCTCTTCTGCATGGCGTTGCAGAATCGAGCAAGACGAGAGAGCACTTGAGCTCTTGCTCCACTGCTTTCCTCTGCAGTGGCTGGCAGAGTATAACTTGGCTCATGGCTGCTTGACAGGCACATGATCCCATCGACGCAGCTGTAGATATTCCTGAGCCTCTTCATGCCATCGTTCATCAAGAAGATTGTTGAAGAGGTTGAAGATATGATTGTCTTTTGGTTCTGAAGCTGTTCTTCGAGATTGGTTTCATTGGAACAAGGGCTTGATGGCACAATCGCAGATCTGAGGTGGAATGTCATGTCTGCATTAGAAGGTGTAATGCTTTCTCTTTTTTTCTCCTCTCTGGTAATGGAAGAGTACTAGAGTAGAATGTATGCTACAGAGATCTCTACCCAGCGATGCCTTATCTCTCTATATAATGGAAGAAGCAGAAGCAATGGCGTCTCTGACTCTGTAGACAGCATTGGAATCTTGATGATATTGAATTATTGTACTGCTGCAATGGAAGCCACCCATCTCCTCGACAAGCTGATGATTTTATGTGTTTGCTAATCAAGTATAACTGTGTAAGTGGCATCTCTAGCTCAGCTTATGTGTCTATCATGTCCTGGTTGTTGGTGGCAAACTCATTGCACGGGCATGTAGTTTAAATTAGATTCAGATTCAGATCATGAGGCTGATGAGCATTCCAGGAAAGAGAATACAAGTAGTGCCTTTGCTTGTCCAAGCAATAGTTGACTTCACCTCTCCATGCTGTGTTTCTTATCTGGTACCATTCTTTGTGCAGCATCACATCGCTGGCCTGCCTTCTGCGCTCACAGCATTTAGCATCTGTTGCAATCTCAAGATGATTCCATGTGTTGTCCAAATTTCTGGTGCATTAGGCCTAGCTGAATCACATTGGCATGTTCCCATTATTGGCAGCACCAATCAGCGTTGCAGCTTACTCTAGTGCTGTGCCTTGTCATATGTGCATGCACCATCACTTCTTTAATGGAGATTGCTAACCGAGTAGTATTGGTTCCATGTGTGCCATTGCATCTGATTGCTAAGCAATTTATCAACAACATGCTACATTAATTATATGGAAAGTAAAGGATCTTGCCCCTGTTCTTGTCTCGTTAATTGTTGTGAAATGCCCATCTCATGGTAAAAAAGCTCTGCAAAGACTTGAACAGTGTACTTACTTCTGATTGCTTATACTATGACAAGTAAAAGTGATTAGCATCTTCTGACTAATTTATTCTTTTATCCTTGAACAAACATCAGGTGAAGTGCTCCAAATGCCAGGTGATTGTTTAGAAGCAACATACGTGAGGGATAATTAGAGGGAAAATAATGAAATGTTCAGTCAATGAATTCCTGTACATTTCCTCTCATATATTATGTATGTACAATTGTACACATCCAAAAATTGCCAGTGATCAGCAAATCCTCTAAAAGTTGGAAGCCAATCCCAGTTGTCAGAGTTGGTGCATGATCTACAATTCTATCTACATGCTAAGAGCATTTAGAAGAGAAACTCTGCTCTGGATCGATTTCCTGAACAGACTCTCGACTCCGCTCTCCAGATTAACAATTTCCAACTATAACACTTGCAATTGCTCCTCCTGGCAGATAATTCTTCTCTTCTGGAATGTCTTGGAGACGAGAGACCACTTGCTATAACTCGGCATCGCAATCTGCTTTAAGAGGAGATCCACTGAGGTTTCAAGCATTGAGAGAGCCGTCTCTCTTGCTTCAGCCAACAGCTTGACCACCCTGCAGCTCTCCTGATCAGGTGACCAAGTCTTCTTGCTGATCTTCTTGAATTGTTTTTGCACCTACTTTGCAAGGCAGATGTATGACTGAATCTTGGCTTGAACAGCTGCGTCTTCTCCTCTCTTGATAACCAACTGCATGTCCTGGATGTTTGCCTTGAGCTCCGAGAAGTTATCTTGCATAGCCTTGCAGAGGTCAAGCAAGATGAGGGAGCGCTCGAGCTCCTGCTCCACTGCTTTCCTGTTCTGTGACTGGCACAGGAGAACATGGCTGCTGGGCATGCACATGATCTCGTCGATGCAACTGTAAATGCCCTTGAGCCTCTTCATGCCATCGTTCATTGTCCTGATGGTTGAAGAGGGTGAGGAGATGGTTGTCTTTAGGCTCTGTAGCTGTTCTTCGACATTGGTTTCACTGGACCGAGGGCTGGACGGCACACTCACAGATCTGAGGTGGAATGCCATTTTTGCAGTGGAAGCTGTGGAGATGGAAGAGAAGATAAAGAATACTGTGCTGCAATGGTGTCGACCTGGCCATGGTATACCTCTATATATAACGAAAGAAGATGAAGCGATGGCATCTCTGACTCTGTAGACAGCAGTGGACTTTCAACAATAATTTAGTAATGTGCTGCTGCAACAGAAGCCATCCATCTCCTCGACAAGCTTATTATTTTTAATGTTTTCCAACCAAGTGTAAGAAGCATCTGTAGCTCAGCTAACGAGGCTATCATGTCCTGATTATTGGCGGCAAACTCATCTGCACGAGCGTATTGTTTAATGTCATATCCAGATCAAGATTCAAGATGCTGAGTCTGATGAGCATGCAGTGAAATGGCAGAATCATGTGCATTCTGTGCTATCATGTTCCTCCTGTCTGCTGTTCTAAACTCCAGTACTCTCTTCAGTTACGACCTGTGCTGCAACAAAGACAACATTGTCACCCATGTCCAACAAATTGATGCTTTATTTTTGCCCAGCGCAAGAGCACCTTCTAAGTGTGCTTATGAGTCTGTCTTGCCCTAATTGCTGCACGAGGGTATGGTTGGTGCTTGCTGGTGTGAGAGGAGTCATGGCTTCATCAGCACGCTCCATTGCGGCATCAGGTTCTGCTAACAGCCATGGCCCATTGTTGCTTCAACCTAGCTGTCATGCTTCAGTTGTATGCCTTAGCACATCTCTTTTATTCTGGATGGAATCCACGTTTTGTACATGTTTTTAGTGCATTAGGTGCCATGCGTGTAACTGAGTTAATGTTATACTATATCCATTTCTTATCGTAAATTGTTTGACTTTCTAAGAAATCAAATTTTTTAACTTTGACCAAGTTTAAATAAAAAATATTACCATCTATAATATCAAATAAGTATACTATCAAAACATATTAATTATCGATTTAATGAAACTAATTTAATATTATAATTGTTTGTATATTTTTTGTAAAATTAGTTAAAGTAGCAGAAATTTGACTTTGAAAAAAAATTAAACAACTTATAATACGTAACAGAAGAGTATTCAACATCAAGAATCTGGACATTTTATGTTTGGAATAGCTAGCATGTTTCAGCAGCCAGCAGCATTTGATTTTGCATGTCTGTACCTTTTCCCTAGACCAAATATCTTGAGAAAATTGTTTTCCTCACAGACCAAATACAGTCTATCGTCACCAGGCAAGTATCTATGCATCCAACGTGAACCATTCACATTGCTACCGAATCACTCACATCCTCTGATCATACTGTTTGCTGCTGTTGCTGGCATGCTGCAGTGCAGATGTAGCTTCGAACCTGTGATTCAGAGTGAGCTATGCTAACCTGGAATCCTGGATGGAGAGTGACGGATGCATACTGCTCCAATTTGTTTGATTTCCCTTCGTCCAAGAGCTCCCTGCCAGCAGTAGCAGCCTCCATTTGCTCGGCAGCTACATATCACCGAGTATCCGTATCGGTATCTATATTTGATACAGCGAGATACAACGATACATTCCGATACAACTCTAATTTGTAAAAATTCAGGTCGCTACCATTAGGAGCGATCCTAAACAGATTTACATTTGTAAAATTCCGGGTCGCTCACATTAAACAGGGTCTTATTTGTAAAAATCCGGGTCGCTACCAATAAAAGCGATCCTATACAGGGTCCTATATGTAAAAATTGGGATCGCTCGCAATGGGAGCGATCCGAACCAGGGCGCTATTTGCAAAAGTTTCGGATCGAATGGGCCTTATTACAACCTGGCGCGAGTGGGCTGGGCTTTATATGGGTCGTAATGGGCTGGTAGCCTAACATAGAGCCCACGCATCTCTTTAAATTTCCGCCATTGAATAAAAAACCAAAAAGGAAAAAAATAAAAAAAAAGGTAAAAAAAATCGCGAGAAGAGCATCGGCGTCGAGACCGCCGCCGCGGGGCCTCCGGTACGCCGTCGCCGGCGATCTGCAGGGATAAGGCCCGCGGCTTGCTTCTCCTCCCAGAGGTCGGTTCGGATCCCTACTCTCTTTTTTTATTCTCGTTGCAGTGCCTTATCACCGGCCCTCCGCTGTTGCATATCGCGTTAGCGATTTGGTTGGTTAGTCTGTACAGTAATCGACGCAAATCGCAAGGTGAGGCCTCGTGGGTTGGATCTGGCATGCTTCATATATGCAGGGCAATCCATCATGATCCACCATTGAAGGATCGTGCGCTGATTATGGATTCATGGGGTTGAACAAGTGGGTGGTGACATGGCCACATGGAAAATCAAACAGTTAGGTTCAGAAATGGTATTAATCAATTGAAAGTTGAAATGTTGAATCACATCTACTTTATGCTAGTGGGGTTTTTTTTCCTGTGGAGAGCAATTGAGTTTCACTTGCAGCAATAGTTCACATCATCTTATTTTTCATGGTTAAATTTGTCTGTTTTGGACTTATAGTTTTATGGAGATCAGTACATTGCAAAATCACATCATCATCACTTGCCATTCAGATCAGAAACATTTATAAATGATTGGACATGAGACATTGACTGGATCAAAACTGCAATCTTCGATTGCACTTTTTATATATATATTTACAAGTGTACAACATGTATAAAGATCGGCAGATCCTTTAAAAGGCGGAGGGCCAATCACAGGATGCTAGAGTGGGCTTCACTTGAGGGGAATCTATGAGCTAAGATTGTTTAGGAGGGCTACTCTGCTCTGGATCATTCTCCTGAACAGAATTTCAGCTCCATGCGCAAGATCTCCAGTGATGCACATCAATGCCTGCAATTGCTCCTCCTCACAAACAACTGATCTTTTCTTTTGGAATGTCTTAGAGACAAGAGACCTCTTGGGCACCACTAGTTGTTGTGATAGGTGGCACGATGCTGTCTCAAGTAACGAGATGGTGATCGTTCTAGCCTTGATCAACAGCCTGACCAGCTTGCAGTCCTCCTTGTCAGAAGTAGTCTTCTTGTTGATCTTCTTGCATTGTTTCTGTGCCTTCTTGGACAACCGGGTGAAAGACTGGATCTTGACCTGAATGCTTGCATCATCTCCTCTCCAGAGAACCATTTGCAGATCTTGGATGATGGTCTTCAACTCGGTGAAGTTCTCTTGCATGGCACTGCAGAGATCGATTAGCTCCAGGGAACATTCCATTTCCCCATCCAACATTTTCCTTTGCTGTGCAGAGCAGACCTGGTTGCTGGGCAAGTGGATGATCTCCTCGATGTGATTGTACACATCTCCAAGCCTCCTTAGACCCTTGCTCATTGCATTGATGGTTGTGGAGGGTGAAGAGATGCTTGCCTCTAGGCTTTGCAGCTCATCCTCGATTTCAACCTCATTGGAATACCTCTTTGATGGCAAACTTACTGATCTTAGGTGGCAAGCCATCTTTGTGTTGGACAGGTGGAGTATCTGAGAGTGGGGAGATGGGGAAGAAAGGAGAAGCGTTAGTCTGATGTATCTACTCCTCTCGCAATGCCTATTTATACACCAAAAGCAACTGAGACAGCCTCTGTTTTTTTCTTAAGAAAAAGGAGAGAGCATCTTTTGGGAGGTAGACAGAAAGAATCATGCCATTTATTTCCCAGATGCTGTCTGTTAAAGTTGCATGTCAATGCTGCAGAATTGCCCAATTGTCAAGGTTTTTCACATGAAGTACACATTTTAGCCACCAGACACCGCCAAACTGGGCTTAACACTGTCATGTTCCAATCTATGGTAGCAAGAATCTGCATTTGTTCCTAACACCGTGATGGATCTTGAAGCAAATGAAAGGAAAAAATTTCATTAACAGGTGTTAATTGAATATTAAGTCGCATGTGTATTGGTTCGATTCTTGTTGATATTTGACATTAGTAGGTGTTTCTATCAGTTGTGGTAACTGATAATGCTAACTACAGGGTTGTAGCTCATGTATTGGAGCTGGCATGTTTCATCTGGGTAGAGCAAGATCCACTTCTGAAGGATCTTGCGCTCCAGGAAAATGCGAGTTAGCGTAACCTTTGCCCCCATGAAGCCCATTAGGCTGTAACAATGCGTCGATAACCTTCTGGGGACATGTCACTTTTTTTAACATCAAAATATTATAATTGGAAGAGACTTTTATTTGTGCTGGAATGGCCTGAATCTTAGTTTGTTGTTTTGCCCTATAAATAGATGGTATGTTTGAGGCACAACAACTATATTTTACTCATGAGAAACAAAGTCATTCAGTCAGAATGCGAATAATACCAAAGGGCTGAATTATAACTCAACATCATGAAATTGACAAAATTGCTTCTATTCGCTTTTCAATTCAGTGAACTTCCTATACATTTTCTTTTAAATAATAGAAAAGAACCTGCCTCTACATCCAAACGCCAGAACTTCCTATACATATCCACAAAAGTGTACACCTTGCAAAATTGTTATGGTGATTGACTAATCCTTTAAAAGTTGGATGCTTATCACAGGGTATTAGACCTCAGGTTGTCAGAAGAGAAACTCTGCCCTTGATCAATCCCCTGAACATAAGTGTTGCTCCACTCTCAAGATCTTTGACAGTGAGCTCCAATTCCTGCAATTGCTCCTCTTCGCACACAACTTTGCTCTTCTGGAATGTTTTGGAGACAGGAGACAACTTGGGCATTTCAATTTGCTTTGACAGGAGACGGGATGTAGATTCAAGCCATGAAATTGTCATTTCTCTCTTCTGCCAGTAGCTTCACCAGCCTACAATCCATCTTGTCAGAAGTAGTCTTTTGGCTGACCTTGGATTGTTTGTGCGCCTTCTTGGCTAGCCGGGTGTATCCCTTGACTTGAACTGATGTGTCTTCTCTTCTGATAGCCAACATTAGATCGTGTGCACTCATCCTCAACTCCATGAAGCTTTCTTGCATGGCATTGCAGAGGTCAAGCAAGACGAGTTGCCGTCCAAGCTCTTCCTCCACCAACTTCCTTTGCAGCTTCTGACAAATGCTAACTTGGTTGCCAGGTGAGCAAATCAGATCCTCAATGCTGGTGAAGATATCTCCAAGCCTCCTCAAACCAGCGCACATTGTGCCAATGGTTGTGTTTAGTTCGATTTCAGATCTAGATACATGATCATGAAGGAGGAGGAAATGCTGCGTTGTTTTGGTGCTGGTGAGTGGAATAATTATTTTGGTTTTCCTCTGATACTTCTACATTAGGATGAGTATTGAGTACCACTTCCAATTCCATGCAGCATCGCTGGCATCTTCCAGCTATCCACGGAAAGGACGACCACGTAAGTGCACGCATGCTTGACTCAACAACCACTATAATTTATCTTGTAATATCAAGTTTCAGTTGGATGTATGACACAATCATGTCAACTCAAAATAAATTATTACGGAAGTATAGTAATCAGTAGCCATATGACATAAATTAACATGATTAGTTAGCTTGCAATGACAAGAACCTTCTAGGATGCAACAGTTGCACACGAATGCAATCATTATCTGGCAAAATATTTGAGATATTTTTAGAGTTTACAGGCATGTAAGGAAGTGCTGAAACACAATTAATCGTTGTTAGAGATAGTGACTATTTTGTATAACTTCAGCTCCAAAGATTAATGTTGAATTTAGAGTTTGTATAGTAAAATAAGGTGGTTTAAACTTTTATTTTTAGTATAAAATAAAAACTTCAACTAAATACTCTTAATCTATTCGTAAAAAAAGAATATGGAGCTGTGTGTGTTGGAGTGTGTGTGTATATATGCTACCCTCCTTAGGGTTGCTCAATATATGAATCTTAGCAGTGTGAAAAGAGCCATAATGTGCCACTTGTCCTAATCCACGGCTAAGTTGGTAAAGAAGGAACAACCACATGTTAATAAAACTATGTAATTTCTTTTTGCAAGGAATCAAGGCATGCCTTTTCAATTATGTATCTTACTACACAGTTAAGTGTTGTATACATATCATGTACAGAATTTTGTGGTGATTGACAGGTCCTATAAAAGTTGGATGCCAATCGCATTGCACCAATGGAGCATCTACGAGCTAAGAGTGTTCAGAAGGGAAGCCCTAGTTTGTATCAATCTTCTGAACAGATTCTCAGCTCCACTCTCTAGGTCTACAATGCCCAACTCTAGTGCCTGCAATTGCACCTCCTCGCATGAAACCTTTGCCTTCTGGAATGATTTGGAGATAAGAGACCACTTGCTTGGGTTGCAGGTGGACGCTTGCTTGGACAAGAGCTCTAGTGCAGATTTTAGGATTGAGACAGTGATCCCTCTTGCTGTTGTCAATAGGTTGACAAGCCTTCCATCCTCATCAGAGGAAGATTTGTTGCTGACCTTCTTCAGGTGATGCTTAGCCTTCTTCACCAGGCGGAAGTACGATTGAGCCTTTACTTGAACAACTGCATGTTGTCCTCTGTTGAGAACCATTTGCAGCTCTTGGATGGTCATCTTCAGGTCAGCGAAGCTTTCTTGCATGGCACTGCAAAGATCCAGCAGCTCAAGAGACCGCTCCATTTCTTCCTCCAGCCTCTTCCCGTGTACTTGATTGCTATGCAAGCTTATGATCTCATTGATGCAGTTGTAGATGCCCCCAAGCCTCCTTAGACCATCAGATACCATTGTGATGGTGGCAGATGGTGAGGAGATGACTGAGCATATGTTTTGCAGCTCTTCTGCAATCTTGAGGTCGTTGGGATGTGGCATAGATGGCAAGCTTGTTGATCTTTGATGGCCAGCCATGTTTGGAAGGAAATTTGGTGCTTTGTCTCAAGACTCTCGGTATTGGGGTGGAAGATGAGACAGGCCAAGGGAGCAAATGATGAACTGATGGTGCTAATGCTCTAACTCTCCCTACTTATAATCAAGAGGTTGAGAAGTTGGCATGAGCAAGCAATGCAGAGACAGCAGG
>KE371596.1:415108-425931 GCA_000418225.1 Zizania latifolia | reverse complement strand
ATCTCCACTGATGTCACATCTGCTCTTGATTGCATGGCCACTGCAGCTGCAGACAAGTTGATGCTGTTCAGCTGTTTTCTAATTCCACATACACTGCTAACTAACCTCGTTGTGGTGTCATGTTCTATGCATTACAGACAAAGTAAGCTGCACGCTCAAGAGCTTGTGTTGTTGGGTCCATACGGGGGTACGTGGAAGTTTCGTTTGAGGCCTGTTTCAGCAATCCGGAGCAGGATCCACCATTTATATTCACCTGCCAAATTTGTAAGGATCGAGACATATCTGATCAAATGACCATCTGAGACAACACGCCATTAATTTGGCGACGTTGAAGGTTCACTAGTTGTTGATCTAGTTGCTCTCTGTCTGCAGCTTTTCTTTCCTCTGGTACTTTGTGTGTGTGTATGCTCGCAATGGTTTGTCTGTATCGGATTACTTCATCATGCAAGCGGGCTTATCCGGGATTCCTCATTGCAAATGATACCAATTAGTCTCTGAAAGTTTGTCTCATCAAAAGGACAGAGAGATAACAGGAATATGCAAGTTCTAATTTGATCCAGCTTCGATGATCAGCGAGCTATGTCAAGCACGCCTTGACTAAAGGGAAAAGAAGCAGCTGAGCTGATTGATCTTACATATTTTTCCCTGGCACTTTTCTAGTTTAAGGAGTACTTGTTAGGAGTGGAGTACTCGAGTTTAACTGCGAGTGTTGCACAAAATAGTTGTGTACATATACATGTGAGAGTGAAGAAAGAGGAGTTATGAAACGATGTTAAATTATGTTGAGCATCATATGTGATATAAGAGTTCTGAGCTTCTTTTCTTTGTTTTATAGTATGAATACATCAGAGAGCACCAGTAGTCCATGAGAATTGAGAAGCACTAAGAATGGCTCATATCCAAGTGTCAAAATTATAGCTGTCCTATCTACTGTACACATGCAGTTCTTGCACTGGAGCTCTGATCAAACACACACTCTGGGTAATGTGAGTGCAGCTATGGCTGTGACTATGAGCTGCCCATGTTGAGCAACAAGACCCTGCATTGCACGAGACGCCTGAAGAGGAGCTCCAACCCGTCCTCCAGGCGCTGGATTGTGTCTCCCAGCGTTCTCAGCTGCTTCTGCACCCGCGACGCCGTCTCGCCGTCGTGCAGATCTTTGGACGAGCTGCACAGGTGAGCCAACGACGGCGAGGCGGCCGTGATCTCTTCGGCGTCCTCGCACGCCACCCGGGTCCTGTTCCTGAACGCCCGCGCCACGCATGTCGACCACCTACTCGGCCCGCCGGCCGCCGCCACCACCCGCCGTGACAGCGCCGTCACGACGCGCTCGAGCACGTCCACGGTGACCCGCCGCGCCTCCTGCAGAGACCGCCAGTCGCCGGCAGTACGGTGCTCGCGCCTCGCGCTGATCATGAGGCGGCGCTGCTGCTTCTTGACGTCCGCGCGCGCCTTCCTGGCCAGGCGTGCGTAGGCGGTCGCCGCTCTCTGGGCGCCGGCGACGTCACCGCGCCGGACGGCCACTTCGAGGTCAAGCGCGCAGGCGCGCAACGCGCGCAGGCTGTCCCTCGCGGCGGCGCACGCGTCGAGCAGCACGATCGACTCCTCCAGCTCCTCCTCCACCTGCTCGGCACAGACGAAGCGCACAAGCGTCCCCACGTGCTCGTACACTCGCGCCACGCCCTCCAGAGCCCCGGCCATCGCCGCCACCGAGGAAGACGAAGCCACGTGCTGCCTTAGTCTGCAGAGCTGTTGCTCGGCGCAGTAGTCCATGCCTGGCGAGAAGACTATTCAGCCCACTAGTCCACGCAGAAGCTTCGGTTTCTTCGAGACGGCTCGGATATGGCGGATGCATGCCAAGTTGCAACAGGTGAATATATATCCTGAACTGCCGCAGAATATGTGCGCTAGCTGGCATGTCGACGCCGGTTGTTCGCGCTCGCCGGCACGACCTGGCTGGCATGCCTCCCGTGGCCGCGGCAACCACACCGCACGAGCGCGCGACGACGTCGACGGACCGAGCTGATCGTACGCTAGCCACGTACGTACTAGGAAGCGTCGAGCGGATGGCAGCATGCGGCAACCGCAAGTGGTTGGAGACGACGAGCTAGCTAGCTAGGTGGCGTGCGTGCGTGCGCGCGCGCGAGCGCTACGCGTGGCGTCTCCATGGCGAGGGAGGCGAAGCTGCCGCGGGGTTGCGGATGCGGCGAGCGCGCGAATGATTGCACGGCCGTACCAGCGAAAAGCGAGGATTTTTAGATGGAAAGGAGAGATCTTTGGGGATCCTCCTCTCGGACTAAACAAATTAATTTGTCCCCTGCCGTCAGATACGTTCATACGCTGGCCACATTCTATCTATGTGTGCCGTCTTAGTGCTCCTAATCATAATTAAGAGATTTCTCTGCTGTGTTTCCTCTGGTTGATGCTTGCTCACCTAATGAGTTATACGTGTCACCTTCTCTCTGTGGTTTGTCTCAAGGGACTAGGCATGTCAACAGCCTTATCTCCGTTGCCCGACGAGAAATTCCTCGATTGGAATTGGGCTAATTTTTTCTCACGATGATTTAATAGGGGAAGGTCCCTCGTGGGGTAACACGGGGATAGAGATGTTTCCCAATCATCCGTCTCTGTTTTCTGTGGGACTCGAATACATAGGATTTTACTAAATCAAATTATTTTTATTTAGAGTTTAATCACTATAGTGACTAGCTAACCATTCTAGTTTCAGGTGTTTATCGTTTTTTTAATGTACTCAGCAGCACATCACGTCTTGATCAGTGAAAAGCTTCAGCCCAGATTTCTTCCAGGTGGAAAATAAAAAGCCTCAAAAGCCTTGTCTTTGTCTATATACATACATTTTCCAGACAAGATGCGTTGATCAATGAGCCAGGTTAAAATGAAGAGAAGTGATCATGCACGAAAAGGTTCGAGATACACCTAGCTGTACAGGTTACATTCTCACAGATACAAATGAATCATCTTTAAACAGATAAACAGAGATAAAAAAGATTTGATAAAGGCCAATTAAATTAGGAGGTTGAAGAAGGTATCAGGGCCTTGTCTTGCCTAAAAAGCTAAGGCTCCCAAATATGCTTCAGTGGGAAGCTGCAGCCGAGCTCCAAACAGAGCATCAAATTTGTCTCAGCATCAAGCATTACGTTAAGATTCATCCCACGATACCAATTTTAAACATTGTCTTGATTCTTTAAGGAGAATCTCTAGAGCAGTTATAGGGACTTTACAAATATATTGTGAACTCTGTTTTTGATCAGCATCTTCAGCTGTTCCATGTCTCTGATAGTTCTGATGCTTTGTGCTCCCCATGATTATGACGATAAACAGAATATCATTCACCATGAGAATGCAGGGACAGGAATTGTGAAACTGTGATGGTCTATGCACACTGTTTCTGTTCATCCAACTGCCAGGGTCAGTTACTTGCTCTTTACCAGGTAAGTCCGAAATTAATGCAGCTAGGAAACTCTGCCGCTCTCTTGGGCAAGTCGAGTTTTCTCTTCTTCAGAACGAAGATGGAGATCCTTGTATGCGTTTGCGCAGGCAGCAGTGAAGCTCTCCATTGCTTCAAAGACTCTGTTCATCCAAGACTGCAAACCCATTTCAGCAGGTGGTTCACTGCTGTGTACCACCTGTGCAGACAATGATACACCACTCTGATTGGAAATAAGTACAAGCTTCTTGTTTTGTGCATCGAGAGCCTTTTGCATTGACAGTTCATCCCTCTCAATCACTCTAAGGTCCCTGTCCATGTCTTTGTTAGCCATCATGCCCTGCCTCCACTCTAGCCTCTGCTTCTCCCAGAGGTGCAAAACACTGGAGGCAAAAGCCTGCATTGTGTCTACTACCTCCTCCTCTGATATCCTCCCCATGCTGATTGCCCAATTATTATAGATGATGAAAATGGGGGGTGCACCTAAGCGTCCCGGAGAAAAGGGGGGAGTCCCATCATCAGTTACTTCAGGAACATAGTCAATTCCTTTCTTGAGCCATTCATTTAAAGTGCCAACATAGCTCTTTTGAGAATTGACCCATGCAGCAAAGCTAGAAATCAAATCCAACAACTGAAGCTCTAGTCGCTTGATTAAGTCCATATGAGCTTCACTGAACCTTGCAGCAGCTAGCTTGGAGTCCAGATTTTTAGCTTCAGATAAGGCATGGCATTGGATCTGATGGCATTTTGACATGCCATGCCACATTTGCATCAACCTGAAATTCATTGTATACATCCAAGTTAGCATGCAAATGAAAAGGTAGTCCAAGGTGACAGCCTAAAGTTGAATAGCAACACCTGTTGAGAAGCATTTCAACTTTGTAATGACAACATGTAAAAATTTATAATAATAAAATATTAATAACCAGATGGTAGGTAATGCAGGACTGCAGGTAGAACACTTCTTTTGACGATGAAAGTGAGGAGAAAATGGGGCACAGTTAATCAACATTTGATCCGGAAAGTTCTGTTCAACTTAACATCCAGGTAGAGGTACAGAGGTAAGCTTGATGTAAGAATGCAATACCATTGGCACTTCAGAAAATAATCAGATTAAAATACCCAGCCACAGGTATTGGTACATCAGAGGCAGAGAAACTATTGGTAGCATTTTTGTTAATGCATACCGGTAGATGCTTGAACATACTAACAGTTGTTCCAAATTTGTGCTAAAGAGTGCTAAAACCAAATTCTTACATTCATCCACACCACCTACCCTGATCTACTCAATTCATTGAAAAATAGGAATGAAAAAGTATGTGCATTATATACGCATAATATGTATTAGTACAGCTCATCTGGAAATTACTGATGCTTTTGTAAAGAGATGCATATTACCCTTGAATCAGCTCACATGTTTGTGGCCATAGTTCTTCGTCTCTCAGATTATTAATCTTCTTTGAGATAGTGTTGACAACCTGAATGGCAACACTTATCTTTGTTGATAGCTTCCTGATATGAATTTCAGTTGCCTCAAGCTTGTGTGCTTCAGCACCTCTTCCATACAAAACTTTCAGTTCTTCACGCTTTTGGTCATATAGCACCCTCATCTTCTCCTCGGTCTGTCATGAACAAAATTGCTTGAGTGTAACCCAACATTGAACATAAAAAGAGAAGAAACCAGGCCTTCTTTAACACAAATACACGAGACAAAAAGGTAATACAATGGTATGACATGTCAAAGCAAAGACAAGGAAATGATAAAGCCAAAGCATAAGAAACATAAAGCCCATCTACAGAATAAAACTGTAAGGCATAATCATTTCTTCGGGTCATGTATCAAATTGTAAGGCATAATTGGATCCCACATGTCATTAAGACAACAAATGGCATAAAAGGGATGAGACAAACAATTCAGTGGCATGTAAAGATTTTCCCATAAATAAAAGTAACAGATTGGACTTATTTGTAGTATCAACTCCCAATCACCTATGATTGACTACACGAAACGTTTCTGAAAAGGAGAAATGAGCATAAGTGACAAGTAGTAGTTAAGAACCAAATTCGTTACGTAAATATAGTTTGTTACACAAAAGCTCCAGCTGAATATGCTTTGACAATGTTAGGCAACTAAAACAGCTAATATCAAGAAATAGTCAACTTTTGCACTCCTGAATTGAATGTTCAAGATCAGACATCTAAAGGAAAAAATTTATGCGCATAACATCACTTAGCTAGAAATTGAAAATTGTAGAGCACAGTCAGAACCTTGATTTCCTCAAGAAGCTTCTTCTCCCACATGTACAGCTTCTGTAATGTTGAAGAAAGGTTGCCACATAACATAGCCCTGTCCTCCTCGAATTGCAGGAACTCCTCGTCCACTGATGGCAGCCCACAGATCATCACTGAGGATACTGCAACAGCAATTGCGTTATCTCATCAGGGGACCAGAAAAAAAAAGATTGAAACATTGGACAGGAAATCCAGGAATGCATCATAAACCTGTTAGTCCTGAGCTCTTCTGGTAGTAAGGCATCTTCCCAACCTCAAGCACCTTGGATACATCGACTGCAGACTTTGCAGCATGCTCAAACTGCAACCTTATCTCTTGCACTACCTCGACATCGTCATTGTGCGCATTCCCAGACATCGCAGGAGGCCCAACTGCATCTGAACTCTGCAGCTGTTCTTCCACCACACTCTTCTCCACTACATGGACCTCACTGATCATGCTGCTGCTGGTACTACTACCAGCCTCCGACGACTTGGACTTCCTGTGAGGCTCATCGCTGGCACTGCTCCTCCCCTCCTCCTTCGCTGGCCGGTCTTTAACATCGTCGTTGTCAACGCTGGACACTTCGTTGGTAAGCTTATCCACTTCATCGTGCTCAAGTTCGGGGATGTCCTCTTCCTCCCGCACGTCCTTCGAGCTCCGGCTTGGCATGTAGGCTGCTAGAGCAGACGGCTGCTCCTGGTAGTAGCTCTCGAATGACTCGAATGGATTCAAGAAGTCCCAGGTGGACACTCGCGGCGGTGACGGCGGCGCGGCGCCGTCGCTGGAGGAGACTGACACCTGAGGCGCGCCGCTGCCTTGGGGGTTTTGGTACGGATAGCCACCGTAGTAGGAGCCGGGAAGCGGTGGCCCGGCGGCGCCGTCCCCCGGGTAGTAGTGAACGGTCGCATTGGCCGCTTGGGGGCGGTGCTCATAGGACACAGACGGCGGCGGCGGCTGGCTGCGGGCATAGCTGATGCTGAAGAAACTCTGGCCGTAGTCGCCCATGTCGACGCCGTTTCCATACGGGCCGCCGGAGCCGTAGCTGTACGACGGAGCGTAGCCAGAACCGTACGTCGCGGCCACCGGCGGCGGCGCCGGAGCCGCAAGCGGAAATGGCTCGAGGCGGGGGAGAGGCGGCTCGGTTTCGTCATCGGGCGGAAAACGGATATGCCCGCCATCGGAGCCCTCCTCGTCGTCGTCCGAGTGGAAATGTATGTGGCCACCGTCGTCGACCTGTTTGGCCGCGTCGAGAGCCACCGGAAGGGGGACGGCGGCGGGGAGCGAGTCCCCCTTCCTCTGCTCGGGGAGGTGCAGCACCGCGGGCTCAGGCGGCAGGGGAAGCTCCTGCACTCCGCGGAGGAAGTCGTGCAGCGCGGCGCCGGCCTCCCGCAGCGAGCAGGCGTACGCGCGGTGGGCGTCGGCGAGCGCGTACCGGTGGCGGATAGCCTCGGCCAGCAACGCGGACCGGTCCCGGCAGAGCGCAACGGCCGCCCCGTCCCCCTGCGGCATCTTGGACTGGCCGCACCCCATGGCGCGCGGCGCGTATACCCAGCAGCGGCGGCGAGCCAGCCGCGGCAAAAAAGTAGAAATTTTTAACGGAGCGCGCCCAGTGGAGTGGACGCATAGGCGAGGAGGAGCGGGCGGGATAGGAATCAGTGAGGATTCGGTCGGCGACCGCGACTGTGCGCGGCAGATGAGATCTGAAGGAGCAGGGGCAGCGTACCTACAAGCCAGCACAGGGTTCAGGCGATGGCGACGCGACGGCCGCGGGAATCTTCGCCTTTTCGGCAGCGTGGCCCTGCACTTCGTCCCCACCGCCGCACGGTGAAAACGTCACGGACTACACAGAAAACGAACGCGATTGCGCGCGGGTTGCCGCCGGCGAAGGAGCCAACCGATGTGGCGGCCGGGCTAAAGCGAAAGCCGGACGGCTGGGGGGACATCCGTACGTGAAAAAGGCTGGGTTTTTTCTGCTTTGCTCGTCTCGCCTCCGGTGGTGGCCTGGTCCACCGGCGCACGGCATGGGGTGGCTGGCTGGCTGCATCCATGCATGGCTGCCGCGATTTCTCGCTCGCCATGACTCATCTCCACTTCAAATTGTGGACGTCTCGCTGCACATGTGACGTTTGTGGGGTACGTGACGACTGACGACCACAACCGCACGAAAAAACAAATCTTTAGCCAGCGACTACTAGCCGCAAGTGTTCTTGTTCTTGGTATCCATGATTGATTCCACCGATTAGCTTGGTTTGCTTGCCATAGTCCATAGATAATTAATCACAACCTTTTTTCTTGTTGATACTCCACCTTGTTAATTACCTTGTTCTATACAGTCTGGAATCTTCTGGGATTGCATTGATCGAGCTACCTACTTTCCTTGCCGTTTCTCTGTGGTAGTGGCGGCTAGCTAGCCGGCAACGGCAACTTGAGCAGACTAGCACTGGCGTTATAAATGACTCTCACCAACCATGCATGCACTCCAAATTTGAATTTTAGAAAGTGGAAACGGATTTTAGGCTCTATGATTAGCAACAAATTATGTGTAATGGATCCGGCAACGCGCGGCGTTTCATCCGGCGAATCAACGTCGCGGATCGGAGCTTCTGGAACCTCCCGCTGTCGAAGCAAGGTTGAGGTAATGTATCAGGCCCGGTAACCGGCCCAGTCCGGACAGCCGGTTACGGCTTGACCTGTCGGTTACCGGTT
This sequence comes from Zizania latifolia, assembly GCA_000418225.1. Taxonomy (NCBI): domain Eukaryota; kingdom Viridiplantae; phylum Streptophyta; class Magnoliopsida; order Poales; family Poaceae; genus Zizania; species Zizania latifolia. The sequence goes on along the minus strand of KE371596.1, from coordinate 417,502 downwards.
TAAATCGTAAAAAATAGAAATATAAGATTTACATTTAAATTTTTTAAAGTAACCGAATGGTTTGGTTCAATAACTTCTCAGCAAACCATGGTGGCAGATCAATTTTTTAAAAATCAGAAAAATAAAAAATTGTAGAAAATTCGTGAAAAAATATATAAATATATAGGAAAATATATGAATATAAAGAAAATTTATGATACAAATATTTGGTATGACATTTTCTATTTATTGGTTGAATTAAATGTTAAAGCATCACAAATTTAGTAATACCATTTTTATAAAAAGAATAACAAAAACAAAAAAAATCTTAATATGGCAACCTATTGGGCCGGGCCAGTTTTTTTAATTTTATTGATCTTATTTTGCCCGTACCTTTACAAATTTTAAATATTTTTGGAAACAAAATTTACCAAAAATCATCAAAAATCATATAATATTTATATTAAAAAAATTAACATTTTCAATATTTTAAAATTAAAAATAAAATTTTAAATCAAATAGATTGGTTTGTTCAAACAAACCGGTGGCGGAATGGTGGTAAGCTTGGTTAGAAAACCCCGTCTCGAAGTCCCACGGACGCCGAGGTCCAGCAGCTTGCTTGAGCGGCGGTTGGAGCTGGCCACTGTCGTCGGTCAGGTACGCGCAGTTCCGGCGCAGCATGGAAGGCGCACGGCGGAGCTCTGCCCCAGGAACAGGGCATGGTCGTCTCCCACGCCGGCCAGCTTCATCCAACGGGACGGCGCTTGGATCGTTGGAGGTCCTCCGGCAGCTCGGCCCAATCCCTGCCGGCGGCGGCGTCGGTTGTTCCCGATCGGCGTCGTCACCATGCTCGGCGAACTACACAAGAACACGTACGTACGACGTCGTTCCTGCAGGCAAGACGTGATATGAGATTCAGAGATTTCTCATGCATCCTAGTTAATTCCAGGCTTACAGCGATACAAATTACAAAAACACCTCGAATTCAAATCTGAACAGCGTAGCATGCCCCGACTCGATCCATGCATGGTAGCCCAATCCGTGACTAGTGATCCTAACACAAGCAATTCGAAATCTTGAATTCTCTAGCCTGGTGTCCCCCACTGCAAGATCATTCAGCTCTAGATCTCTTTACAACTTTGAGACTGCTACGGCACGTACTGCCTCTACCTTTCTCGTCTTTCCATGGACGATTCCAAGGTCAATGACCGAAAACCGACACCAATGTGCTTTGCTTACCATAGTTATTTCTTTCATGGCGATGCACGATGAAAAGCTCAAGCCTATTGCATCGAGCTGCTTTGCTACGTACTCCGAGCGTTTTGGAAATGACAACTGCCGTAAAAAAAGTTAGGTTGGCAAGAGCTACGGAGCAGTGCTAAGTATTATAGCATATTTTAAGATACAACCAACGATTATCAACCGTTAATTATTTTTTATCTAACTGTTTGAATTTAAAGAAAGTGATCTATTAAACTATTATCTTCTACATGTATGTAGGCTATAACAGAACTTGCCATAATTAACGTGGGCGCTAGCCATATATGCACGTACTCCTTTCGATATAGAAAAACAAGTTGTTTTAGATTTTCGTTGTTGTGGGGAATAGCCCCCCCGGTAGGCCACGTGGCGCGCGGGCAGGTAGCTGCGTGGCCCACCCCTAGGCGCAACGCCAGGCAGGGGACCCACCACACGCACGCGCGCGTCAACAGGAGTCAGACTCGGCCGAAAGGGGTAGGAACGCATTAAATGCGACTGGACTGAAAGCGGACAGGAGGCAATCCGGGCGCGTCAGAAGATCACCCCGTCGGGCGGCATCAGCGCAGAGGGCAGGTAGGGAGCTGGCGCTACGCCGCGTCCCATCTGGGCGTGCCATGTCCTATCGGCGTGCTGCCCCGTAGACGTTTAGCTGTTGTACAATAGGTTGCACCCAACAGGGGTATAAATAGCAGGACGTTCGCCCTAGAACGGACGGTTTTTTTGAGAGAGACGACTCGGAGAAGAAAGGAGGCTCCTTCAAGCAATGACGGCTTCTTCAAGTTGTAACACACACTTCACTACTCTCTAAGCCCTAGCTCGTGTAATCCGACACTGTAAACTCTATTCCCGACTAGTAAACACCCTATCAAAACCCAGTGGACGTAGGCCTATTACCCTATCAGGGGGGCCGAACCACTCTAAAACCTCGAGTCACCTCCGGCCAGTTCTATTCATACGAGCTGTGCAACCATCGGGTCTTGAGGCAGCGCTTCCCTGCCATCACAAATCACCCCCTCGGACCACCCCCGAGGAGGATTGTCCGACCACCCGTCGACAGTTGGCGCGCTAGGTAGGGGGTCGCTGCTACCTCAACCAACGACGCCGATGGCCGTCATCTTCACCAACGCTCTCGAGGTCCCCACCGGCTCCAGGTTC
>KE371596.1:395297-406452 GCA_000418225.1 Zizania latifolia | reverse complement strand
GCGATGCCGGGGACGGGCGTGGTCCCGAAGAGATCAATGTGCGAGCAAATGTAGTAGGATCTGGCCATCTTGCATGCCCCGGCAGCCGGCCGCCGCCGAGGGAGAGGACTAAAGGTACGGTGATCGCCGGAACGCCGCTCGGCAAAGTTCCTCCGGCGAACAATTGGCTAAACTTAAACGGATTCGACTCCGGCGATCAATCCGCCACACATGCATGCACGTACGCGCGCGCGAGGATTGTTGCAAGAAATCTGGAATCGCTTTGGAGGGATGGCCATGAATCTCGTGGCGGTGGCCGGGAAGACGACGCCCCGAAATAGGCAGGTGGCTCGCAGCTCCGCCCGCGCGTCTTGCATGCATTGCATTAATTGCATCTCCATGGAGTGACCACTTAGGCTGGCTTCGTTGCAAGCTCCACTGGCCATCGTCTTCTATCTAATGGCGAACTGGCGATAGCTTGCTGTACTCTACTTGTTCTTGGCCGCCGCCGCCATTGACGCAACTCTCTGCTCTCCTGCTGGCCGGGGACGGGAAAGAGAATAGGAGTAATAATGGAACGTGCAAGGGTTGTATTCGTCAAAGTGCACCTGCCACTTTCGCTTTCCTGATCCGTGGATCTCCAATCCGACGGCCAAGATGCACCCTAAATACGATCGCTGCCAATAGCAGCGATCCTATTCGGGACCTCATTTTAACACAAGCTCAAGTACTAGGGGCTCTTTTAAAAGTTTTCCCGTGCTTAGCTGACTCCTTGTTGACTCAAACCGCACATCTCGGATCGAACGGTTAACATCGACCAAAGTAAGATCGCTGCCATTGGTAGCGACCGTATTTGGGACCTTTTTTAACATAGGATCCATCTTGATGGACTCTTTTATAATTTTTCTTGTGTTAGTTTTCCTCTCGCCGATCCCAGCCACACAGATCGGATCGGGCGGTTTACATAGAACATAATATGAGGGAGTCCTCTTTGGGGATATTTTTAATAAATATTTTAAATGAAGGGACTATTCGGCAAAAAGCACTGCAGTTCCGGCTCCCCTCGCACCACCTAGCGAAAGTCAGTGGTGCGGACGCCGGCGACCACCGGAGAGGGGCGCGGGTGCGCGGTGAGAGGGCAGAGGAGGAGTTCATGATGTCGGCAATTGCGCAGGACTCCAATGTACAGGGATGGAGGACGGCGAGTACACCCGTACGGTTGGGAAAGGAGGAAGAGGGGGCTCGGGCGTCTCCACTTCCAATTCCTCGACCACGTCGGCAACGAGGCTCGCGGCGGCCCAGGCAAGCACTGGTGAGGGAAAAACCGTCGCCTCGGCGGCATTGACCATGGCGTCGTGCTCTTCCACAGATCCGCGGGCGTAAGTACATACATGACCCACTCCCCACATCCCCTTTCCCCGAATCCCCGATTGCGCTCCGGGCTCCCTATTCTCGTTCCTCACACCTCACCGCGTCATAGATCCCATTCGACCTTGTCAAGGATTTGCCACAAAATTTCGACGTAGACTGGTCAGTTCCAACTAGTCCGGGCCTCGTAGATCCTACTCGGAATTAGGAGATGTACAGTTGATTCTTTGGTCTATGACTCGTGTGCTAGTATAGGTCATTGATGCCAGCCCGTTGTGAGTTTGTTAGCTCCGTGTTTTAATTGATTTGTCTATATATAGATTGGAATGTAGTTTGCAGAATATGAGCTCATCCTTGTTTGTGTGCATCATCATACAGTAATACGGTTTGGGCGTGTTTCAGTCGATCCGTCTCCTGAATTTTACTCTGACTTTATGTGTCAGATGTAGACCATGACAGCTCTTAACTATGAGATTATGGTTGATATTATATGCCTGTTTCCATTTCCATAACCTCAATTATCATTCAGAATTGTTGACCCTAAACCTTTGATCTTCTCAACCTGGTTGCTGTGCTGTTAGCCCATGAATTTGGATCAAATTTTGGCACACGATATTAAAAGTGTGCTTCATAAAGTTGAATATGACTTCGTTAGTTGGTACTTTTGGGATGATTAGGCTTGTTATCCTCAGTTGCTCAGCTTGACTAAACATAAAGAGAGGGCCAGGCCAACTATATAGGTAAAACATGAATATTAGGATACTAACTTTAATCTCGAAAATGATTGTATGGCAAGACTTATTGCTTTTTAAAATTTGACATGTATTATAAGTTTATAACATATTAGCTTCAAACTTACACCTTAGGAGAAACCCAAATGAAAGGTGACAGACAGCCAAACCCAGCTTGTTCTCTTTTTTTAGAGAATACACCCTGTTTGTTCTCCTTGAAACTCCACTACATCCTTCATAACTTACTGACATCTCTATTTTCAGTCGATTATAAGTTCATTAGCTTTGAGTAATTGATTTTATTTACCATGTTATAGCTATTGGCGCAATACTCATCCTTGTACAAACAGGATATGGCATGAGCCCTCTCCTCCATGGGAGAGCCCAAGTTTGAGGATAAAGGAAAAGAGAAGAAGCTGGGAGAAAAAGAGAGATAGAGGTTGTGGTAAAATGAATGGCCTGCCTGGTTTGCCTCTAGGGCACCTTTTATTCATGGGCTAAACATCAAATGATGCTTTTGCCCCTAGGTTTTGACAGGGTGGCTATCCTGATTACATGAATAAGGGGCATTCTTGGCATTGCCATATGAATACACCAGTCCACCTGGTTAACATATAATTATAGTATAATTGCATCTGGCTCTATAATTGACACACGACGAGTTGGAACATTTCCCCAACAATAGCTTAGAATTTGAGCAAGGCTCGGTCCATGACTTAATAATTTGATATTGTTCAGTTGTGCATGGTGTCATAGCTTTTCAGTTTATCTCTGAGTTTGGTGCTACCTTGGCATGTCATGGCTCATGATTTTTTTATGTAAGAATGTATAGGAATATCTACCTTATGCCATTATATTAATGGAGAAGTCAAAAGAGTAACAAAGCTCAACTGGGCTCTTGGAAGAAGGGAGAGCAGGGCAAAGAAGAAGTAAACAACAAAATTGTACATTAAAATCAGGTGGGCAAAACTAAATATGAATTGAATGCCACTCATTGATAAGTGCTCTCCAAGTAAGTTTTGCTCAGGCTCTAAAGGTAGAGTGATTCCTTGGTTTGTTGTATTAGCTGTGGAAAGTGAGTTGTTTTATCTTGAAAAATCTGATTGTTCCTTTCTTTCCAGAGTTCATGTGCGCACACTGCAAAACAGATTGGCCAAATTTGATTGGTACTCTGGGTGTTTTGCATCACATTTTCTCAGAATTCCAGGATGTTCTTTGAATTGATTGCTTTATCTAGTACTCCATATTTCTGCCATATCATTCCAGCAGTTTTGCATCGTAGTATAATATGATCTGCTGTTTCAATGGATGGGTAAGTATCACAGTGTGGATCTTCATACCAATGTTTTTTAACCATCTTTGCCTTGTATTCAGTCTATCTCTGAAGGCTAACCAAAGAAAGATCTGGCCAGTGTTGGGGATGGTACGGAGCCATATATATTCTTCAGCCTGCCATTCTTTCCCGTGAAGTATTAGCAATTTGTATTTTGCAGCTGTGGTAATGTCTGAGTGGGGTAAATCATGATCCGTTGATCAGCTACATCCACATGCTAGGTAATCGATCAAATGTAACTCTAGAATTTGAAGCTCACTCACATTGTGCTTGGTGGACAATACTGGGTGTAGTTTAATGGACCAAATTGTGCCTGTGAATTGTGGTGACACTGTACAGTTCATGATTTTGGCCTTTCTATGGCAGTTTTCTACTCTGAATGTTTTTTATCATTCTTTGCTATGACTTGTGTACTTCAGCTAATTTAATTAAAATACTGTTTGACCCAATTAGGAGCGAATGAATTGTCCTAACTATTCATGATTCTCTAGCTCATGACTTTTGTGGACTTTATACTGACTGTTGGGCTAACCCTTGAATTCTGAAATGATCCCATTTTTTCTCAGAATGATAGTCACTCTGGACATTATGGACTTTGCATTTACTCAGCTGATTGATCAGTCATGATTCATGAGTTCTGTAGGTATCCACCAAGTTATAGATAAATTACCACAGATTATATCTAAATGATTCATTACTTGAGAATGATTTGAGTGGTACTATTCAATGTTTTTTGCTCATTTCACTATCTTAGTTTGTTCTGAGCTTGCAATTTTTGTGCTATTTTGTCATGACCTATCTCATAACATGAAAGAAGTGATTTGTACATCCTGGCTTGCATCGCATGTTTTTGAATATGTGTTCTTTTGTAAAAAAAGGAGAGTAAGACTTAGGGGCTTGATTTTTCACACTATTGGTCAAGTATGTGCAATGATTTCTTTTAATGCTTTGTGTTTGCATGAAATGAGAAAAGAAAAGCAATTTCTTCACGCGACAATAATTCTAATGATGAAAATCCATTTTCCCCTATCTTTTTGTTCGCCTTAAATGTTTATCCCTGTCTGAGAATGTGTAGCTTGCCATTTATTAGGGCATGTAGCCAACCTATCTAAGTTTCTCTGCTTAAGCAATATCCCAACTGGTAATGGGCAACATAGCATGGATGTGATTCCAGAACAATAAGACTTTAAACGAGAGCATAATATGAATACCAGCAATAGCAGAAAACTAAGGCGAACACATATGGATAACATACAAAGAGAGGTTCATGTGGAGAATGCAATATTGCATTCACATTATTCAAAATAAGATTAACTTAAGCATTTTGATATCTAAACAAGTCACTGTTCAAGTAATGAACAGCACTGAAGTGCACCACTGGAAAAGAACGACAAACATGTGGAGTAGACAATATAGGCTGGCACGGTTGGTCTGTTGGTGTATAATTGACCTTATTATGTGAAGGTGGGGAGGTAGATAGCACTACGACAAAGAAGCTGGAAGAAAGTGACCTGATGGAAGCAGGTTACTGGTTGCTTGATGAGCCACGTCTCTGTGACTCAGGAAGATTGCCTTCATTGCCATCAAACGGAGTGGATTTGGTTGAGTCATCTGATTTGCTGCTATTTCTGTTGCTTTTCACTTGCTCAGTATTGGAGGAGGTTCGTTCTTCAGACTTTTGTAAAGCTTCTCCTGTAGTTATTCCAATCTTTTCATCAGCATTTGCAGGAAGGTCCCCTTTCTTAGGTTGTTCAGTTCCATATCCCTGCAGTGCAGTTTCAGACCCTTGTTTCACATTGTCTTGTGGTGACATACTGGACTTGTCACCTTGCATTTGCTGCGCTTTCGTGCTCCTATCAGGAACAGAAGGTAGCATTTCTTTGGATGTTGCTGAGCTGCGATAACTTTCTGTTTCATTTCTATCTTTAGATGATGTAGTCTTGTCCAGGCCAGATTGCATTTGCAGCTTGGATGTTTCTTCAGTTGATGATGCTTGAACTTTTCCAGTACTAGTTTGATTGGGATTTGCCAAGAAATCATCCTTTTTGGACTTGTAAATTTCGTTGTCTACTGCTCCATCAGCTCCTTGCTTTTTCTTGTTTTCTGCTGGCTGAGATCTATATTGATCACTTGGAAGCTGCTCTGGGGATGCGCCATCAATGTATGCTTCATTCATGTTTTTCTGTGATTTCATTAGTGAAGGTCCTGCAGCATCTTTGGTAACTCCCCCACCTGGCTGCTCGTCAGGTGCTATTGTGTTGGTTTGACCAGCTTCAGAAATACCATTCTCCTTGTTCCTCGTACTAGCAAAGGAAGATGGTAGTGGAGCTTGGCCTGACACTTGATCTGTGTTATGTCATCAAATCAATAAACCCATGATCAACCCATAGATCAAACATAGAGTAAAAAAAATATATAGGGTTTCTTTCCTTAGGACAGGGACTCGTAATCCTAAAAGCGTGTAATGACTAACTTTAGACTATGCGTCAGATATCGAAACTGACATTGAACTGTACCTATAACTGGTGAAATAAACACTCCAACAATATGCAATATGAGAAACATTTTTATCAGTGTTGAAAATACTGGACTGCCAATATAAATGCAGCATTACGCAATAAGATTTTAGGATCTTCAAACTCATCTAGAAATTTGGAACTACTATGTTGTGGAATATTTCTGTCTGTGTTTGAGGTACCTCAGTAGCTGTTCAGTTCCTCCTATTGCTTGGCCAATGCTGCTGACCATGCATACACATGGAACACCCCTTGATTGGATTGAACAATTTTTGTATCAGTGGGGAATATTTTACCTGCTGTGTGACGACGTTGAGTTTCAGGAGTTGGTTCTTGTCTTCTTGGTGTATTAGGCATGCCTGTTGGATCAGTGGTTGATGGTTTGACTGCTAAATTTTTTCCACGAACATCAGGTACACCCCCTTTGAGAGCTGTGGAAGCACTCTGTCCAGTGGATGCTGCTGCTTGCACCACTGAAGATGGTGTTGGTCTTTCATCAGTTATCGATGTCTTGGCTGAGCCATCACCAGTAATACCATATGAGGTAGGAGTGGTTCCTTTGATTGGTTCAATTGTCTGTTCGCTCTGTTGGGAACTTGAAACTGGCTTCTGCTTTGGTGGGTTTGATGCTTCCTTTTCACCAGCAGCAAGTTTCATTGCTCTGTCATCATCACTAGTACCACGAACATCAGATACTGCTCCTTGAACCATTGTTTTCTTTGGTATGACTGGAGCAACGCTTTGATCAACACCTGATTTTTGTCCAAACAAATCATCACTAGTGCCACGGGCACCGCTAATTCTTTCTTGGGTTGATGCTAAAGTACTCTGATTGTCAGCAGGTAGTGCTTGCCCTGGTGTCATTTGTGGTGCTCTTTCATCCACTGAGGAATTCTTGTCTGATTGTTCATTACCATTATCACGACCAGCACCTTGCCCTGCTGCTGAAGCATTTCTAGCATCACTTGGGGTTTGCTTTGGTGTACTTGATGGTGTCCTCTTGTCAATACCCGCTGTTTTGGCCAACTCATCATTGCTAGGAGCATCAGGAGCTGCTTGTTTGATTGGAGGAGTCAAGCCATCATCAGGGGAAGCTTCATTTGATGATTCGGGAGCATGCCATGAACTGGCTGGTGGTGCATGGCTTGGCACTACTGGAACTTTTTCTTGCTCGTTGATGGATGGCGATTTTTTTGGTTCAGTGGCGCCATCATCATGTGACATTCCTCCTTTTGGTGAAGCAACTCTTCTTTCAGCAGCACTTGTTGGAAAGTCAGGAGCTTGTGTGCCAGCTGACAGAGAACTGCCAGTTTTTAAATCATCCAAAACAGTCCTGTCTTGCACGTCTGAGGGTTGCTTATAAATACTTGGTGTTTCCCCCTCCTTCGAAGGTTGAAAATCTGTAGGCTGTGATTTGGCTTCCTTTTCACTTTCCTCTAACATCTTCCGGAGCCTCTTGGTAGAAAATCTATCATCTTCACCCGTGATGTTATGAGTATCTTCTTTAGACTCTGCTTGCATTGTTAACAATAATAAGTCAGGTACTTTCAGAGTTGGTGGTGCTATAAATTGCTTATGGACATTTTGGTTACCTGATGGTTCTTCCCGTGGTGGTGTTGCTGTAACCCTCTTTTGATCGGCCTGTCTATCTTCCTTGGAGACTTCCTGGGTGTGAGCTTGTACTGATGCCACATGCTCTGGCAAATGAGTAGCAGCTCTCTGATCAGCTGAGGCTATCTTCACTAGCTCCGCACGTTTCTGTGCGTAAGGAGGCTGCACACCACCTCTCAGATCAGAAGACGTTTCGTCTGCCTCAGTGCCAGGAGAAGTGCCTAGATCTCTCTTTGCAGGAGGCCTTTCATAAGAAGTTTGTGGTATATTTATAGTAGGCTTAGTATATGGATCTGGCTTGTCAAACCGGGGATCAACACTGGCAGGTTTGGTCTCAGTTTTATAGAAACCATGTTCATCACTTTCATGGAGAGCTTTGGTTGGTCTTGAGCTAGATTTATGAGGAGCAACTGCTTCACCAGTCCCACGAGTTTCAGGGATCTCGTTAGAAGTTCTTGAGGCTTCTGTTGGACTATGTTTTATAAGAGCTGCTCTTTCATCAGTATGGCTGGTAGCCTTAAAAAAACCAGAGAGTTGGGATTTATCAGGAGTTCTAGGCCTTGGAGTTGATGGAGTTTTTTTGGTGGTAGTAGTAAAGGAGGTGCTTTCTTTTCTAGGTGAAGGTTTATTGTCAGAGGTTGCTTCAGAGGGCAGAGCTTGCTCTTCTTGTGGAACTGATGAAAACGAGGTTGAGATTATACCAGCACTAGGAGGTTGGAGTAGTATTGTCCGTGACTTGGTGCCAGGCTGTTGACGTGGGTCTATGCGAACGTTGTAGCCACCAGATGTTGACAGAAACTCTGTGTGCCATTGCTCCTCCTCCTGCTGCTTCAGTTCTTCCAGTTGGTCCAGTTGGTATTGCTTTTCCACAATGTCCATATCCCTCAGCACCTTTTGCCAAGATTCTCGGGCAGAGATGGTTTTCCACCACCTCTGCACATTCTTCCTCGACTCATACAGTTCGGGGAACCTTGCCGATGTCACAATATGGTGGGTGTTTGGTAGGTGAACAAGGTCTGCAAGGGTGAACTTGTTCCCAGCAAGGAACTCACACTCGCCAAGCCGTTGTTCATAGACTTCTAGGACTTCTTCCAGTTTTCTCGTCTCTTTGTTGATATCATCATCGTCCTCCTCGTCATCAAAAAGAAAGGCCAGGTGACAGAACAATGCCCGGCTCGGAGGATCAAAAGCATGCTCCTCATGACGGAGCCATTGTTCAATTGAAGCCCTCTCAAGGACATCCTTTCCCAGCAGGAAAGGATACCCACGCTGCTCGTGGGTTTCTGCAATATAGCGGCAGATTGCTCTTGATTCTGTAGGTAAGAAGAAAAGTCAGTACTCAGTACTGTATTCTGACTGATGGTGCATCGTTAATATTATTCTGGTTTCTAGGGATACTGGGATAAAATGCAAGTGTTACATAACCTCGCTTGAGAAATTGAGATATTTTTAGATATTGTAGTTTCAGTTCACAAGATTAATACACTGAAAGAAACATTAGTTTATTTTGGCATGGAACGGTAAATCCTGCTACTACAACCATGATATACATACTTGCATGGGAAATAGACCTCCACACATTTTACTTAATCTTTCTACTGAAGTGCTTCATGAGGTCTTTATTTCCAAACCATTTTCGAGACATGCATTCAGCATTTCATTTCATGTTAATCATGGAATAAACTGCTGCTAATGCTGCATGCTCGGCATGGAACACACCGGTTGCAAAAGTGCACTACATTTTGATGAACAAGGACTTTCAACTATTTTCACTTTAATGCGACGTTGAAATGAAAAGGGAAGTTATATGGTGTAGGGCCTAAGTTTCTTAAAACAAGAATGCTGAGAAATGTATTCTTTCTTCATTTCTTTCAAGCCTCATATTATATTGCCATTTGCCAGCCTGAGATAATGTCAAAATCTTCTGGGATCACATGGCTATTGATTGACATATCAGTTTCATTTCATCAGCAGGTTTAAAATTTTTGCACCAACTATTTTGCTGGGCGGATGCACATGGCATAAGTTGAATTCAACTTGTTTAATTCGGGTACACGCCGAAAGTTCTTATCTACACTGCGCGCATGTTGATACAGGTAACATCTCATTCTAGTATGTGTGATTAACAAACGAATTATTTTCCTTTAGCCACGCAAGCTTAAAGAAACCATGGATACACCTCACCGAATCCAGATTGGTAGATTTTGCAACAAACAGAGTTACCTTGTAGATATGTTGGTCCATCATAGAATGGAACTGGAACACTCCTCGATGCCTACAGAGGCATAGAAAATAGAATCTTGCAATGAGAGATAAATATGCATAAACTCAAGCAACTGCTGCTTATATGATCTAGGTATTGCCAACAAACAAAGTAACATGGAAAGAAATAAGGCAACTGCGGCTGCAAGTACCTGGAGTCTTAGTATGTCCTTGTAAGAGTCTTTGACAGTCTCAAACTTGACGTCTTTCTCATATAGGCATGCAAGCACCCTCGACACATCAGGTAGGATCATGGATTTCTCATGGTATACCTTCACAACAGGAGCTCCTGCTCCGGTGCTAAGCCCTGCCATGATAGCAAGAGCTCAGGGTTGCTGGTTGAAGAAATGAAGGATATGGTACGCAAATATGCTAACTTCACCCTAATTTTTTTAATATAAGAAGGTTATCTGCCTCCAAGAAGAAGCAAAGAGAAGATGCTTAAAGCGAGAACCTAGGCAAAAGTGATGACACTGTGAGATGTAGAGTAAATATAATGGAAACAAAGAAAAGGAAAAGATAAAGAGAACAAAGGGGAGGAAGAAAAAGCAAAAGGTAAAGCAAATCAAATATGTGTTAGTATACTTAGTACCAACCAATGCTAATGTTCTCTATTTCCAGCAGGATGCATGTTTAAAGGGAAAGGGTAGAAGAGGCAAAAGTTACTTCTTGGACACTACTTAAGTAGCAAACATTATTGTTAAGTTGTAGCCTGAAGGGGAGGGTAGCTTAAAATGTACTGCCCAATTAGCTGAGCTAGATCGCGTTGTTCATCCCTTCCCCCTTTAACCAAAGGAGATGCAAAGTGCCGGCACGGTAGCGCACAGGTTTTGTCAAAGAAAGCAAGTTTAGCATCAGAAACTGTAATGAAACCTAGCCGTAGCAGACAGTCAGGAATTCAGGACAGATGATGGGAATTTGTACCAGCCTTCCCGGGCTGAATCCTATTATAGAGGATTACTCCTGAGTGCCAAACTGTATTCCTAGCAGCAGTAGTCCGGTTAAAGCCTATCAGTAGCAGACAAACCGGACAGATAATGGGCACCCAGGTTCCTTTGTGCCACGCTGAAAACCTTCAGAAAGAGGATAACTCGGTAGTACTAAGGACCTGGTAGGGCTCCGGCTCTATAGCTTATCTGTCCCGTGAAATCGGAGCCGAGCTAAACGCGTCTGCTAGGATGCGGATCTGGACCAGAGCACTTCAAAATAATGCACTGCAGCACTGGAGCAGGGTTGGTCCAGCTTCAGCTGCTCCACTCCAGAGAAGTCTGCAAAATTACCCACAGTTGCCATCGGAGGAAATTACCCGCACTGCCATCGGGGAAAAATCATACCAGCACGAGAGAGGTGAGCGA
>KE371596.1:329360-357302 GCA_000418225.1 Zizania latifolia | reverse complement strand
CTTAATTTTAAAATTTTACCCCGTTAGCCCAGGAACCATGCGTGTAATGGGATCATGGATCGTTACCTTGAGTCTTGAGACGCACTCAGGCAGCGGAAGTAGAGTCGACGACGCGTGTCCTCGACCTGCTCCTCCCGGCTTCATTCGTTCATCGGCGATCCGGCAATGAAGACGACGCGATCCCACGATCCGGTGAACTCCACAGAAAGAAGACGACGAGCACCACTATTGGAGCAGTGCCTACACGGTATCCACACGTCCAGGGATAGGATCACCTCGTGCCGGCGTGCTAGCACCACTCACGAGATCCAGGGAGATCGATCACAACACTTGCAATCGAGGAGAGAAGAGAGGTGACGGCTAGAGCTCTCAACCAGGAGCAATAGCAGCAATGGCAAGAACAACCAGCAACCTTTTTGTGCTTGCCCCACCTCTTTATATAGTGCCCTCTCATGGGCCTTTAATCTGTATTAAAGCCCAACATATCTAATCTGTTCACCTGGACCCAAAAATAACCTTCTGTATCGAATTTATTTTGACCCAAAACTTTCGGTCTAACCGGAACTTCCGGTTCGTTCAGGCAGGCCAGGAACTTTTGGTCCAACCGGAACTTCCGGCTCCTCCAGAAAACCAAAATTCGGGCTAGCCCGGAACTTTTGGTCCAACCAGAACTTCCGGATGCTCCAGAACTCGGAACTTCCGGCCCTCTGCCAGAACTTCCGGTTCCCCTAGAAAGTTCAAGTCGGGCCCCGCCATCTCTGACACTTGCCACCACTGCCATAAGCCTGGCCATTGGTGGAGGAATTACAAGTTATACTTGAAAGAACAAAAGAAAAAGAAGGGAAGTGTGAGTTCCGCTTCAGGTATAAATGTTATTGAAATTAATTTTGCTACTTGTCCAAGTGATTCATGGGAATTTAATACTGGATCAATGATTCACACTTGCAAATCGTTGCAGGGGCTGAGAAGGACTAGGAAGTACGCAAGAGGTGAATTAGATGTTCGCGTTGGCAATGGTGCAAAAGTTGCTCGATATTTTCGTAATAAAGAACAAGTGTTGTTCGATATTTTCGAATGGTATGCTCTATGGTGTTTGTCCATTGTTGAATGGCTTATATGTTCTGAATCTTGAGGATACAAATGTGTATAACGGTAATACGAAGAAAGCTCGACTAAATGATTTGAATCCTACCTATGTATGATATTATCGTTTAGGTCATATAAATAAGAAGCACATGCAGAAGCTCCATAAAGATGGACTTTTGGAGTCATTTAATTTTGAATCATTTGATACATGTGAGTCTTGTTTGCTTGGTAAGATGACTAAGACGCCTTTCACTACTCGAAGTGAGAGGGCAAACGAGCTATTGGCCATTATACATACTGTTGTATATGGACCGATGAGTTCTACAGCCAGAGGTAGTTTTCTATACTTCATAACTTTTACCGATGACTTTAGTAGATATGGTTACATCTACTTAATAAGGCATAAGTCGGAATCCTTTAGAAAGTTCAAGGAGTTCCAGAATGAGGTACAGAATCATACAGGCAAGACAATTAAATTTTTGTGATCGGATCGTGGAGGTGAATATTTGAGCCATGAGTTTAATGATCATCTGAAGCAGTGTGGAATTGTTCCACGGCTGACTCCCCCTGGTACACCTCAGTGGAATGGAGTGTTCGAGCGGAGAAACTGAACTTTGTTAGACATGGTCCAGTCGATGATGAGTCAAACTGATCTTCCATTGTCTTTCTAGGGATTCGCTTTAGAAACTGCTGCTTTCACATTAAACAGAGTTCCATCTAAATCTGTAGAGAGGACACCGTATGAGATATGGACTAGGAAGCGTCCCGAGTTGTCTTTTCTAAAGATCTGGGGTTGTGAGGCCTATATAAAGCGTTTGACGTCTGATAAGCTCCCTACCAAATCTGATAAATGCTTCTTTGTGGGATATCCTAGGGAAACCAAAGGATATTACTTTTATAACTGAGAAGAAGGCAAGGCGTTTGTCGCCCGGAATGGTGTTTTTCTGGAGAAAGACTTTCTCTCGAAAGGGGTTAGTGGGAGCACGGTGTGACTCAAAAAGGTTCGAGAACCACTAGAAAGTGTTTCAGCTTCTACTGAACCAAAACTCGATATGCAAGATGTTGTAGAACCTGTTGTCGAGACACCAGCCGCACGTCGATCAGAGAGGTTGAGTTGTGTGCCAGAGCGGTTGACATTTCTCACCACTAGGCAGCACGACATATTATTGTTGGACAATGATAAATCTAAGACCTATTCGGAAGCGGTGATGGGACCAGACTCTGAGAAATGACTTGGAGCCATAAGATCTGAGTTAGAATCCATGCGAGAGAATCGAGTTTGGAACTTGGTCAATCCACCTGATGGTGTAAAAACTATCGAATGTAAATGGATTTTTAAGAAAAATATAGACGTTGATGGAAATGTTCACATCTATAAAGCACGATTGGTGGCGATAGGTTTCAGACAGATTCAAGGTGTTGATTATAATAAAACGTTTTCGCCCGTCGCTATGCTAAAGTCTATCTGGATCATCCTAGAAATTGCCGCATTTTATGACTATGAGATATGGCAAATGGATGTCAAGACGGCTTTCCTTAATGGAATCCTAAGTGAGGATGTGTACATGACACAGCCTGAAAGTCTTGATGATCCAGAGAATGCTGGGAAAGATTGCAAGCTGCAAAGGTCCATTTATAGGCTAAAGCACGCTTCTAAGAGTTGGAACCTTCGTTTTGATGAGGTAGTTAAAGGGTTTGGCTTTATCAAGAAAGAAGAAGAGCCTTGTGTTTACAAGAAGGCTAGTGGGAGCTCACTTGTGTTTCTAGTCTTATATGTAGATGACATATTATTGATCGGAAATAATATTTCTATGCTAGATGCTGTCAAGTCTTCGTTGAGAAAAAGTTTCTCAATGAAAGATCTTAGAGAGGCAGCATACATTTTAGGCATAAAGATCTATAGAGATAGATCGAAAAGGCTAATTGGATTAAGTCAAAGCATGTACATTGATAAAGTATTGAAACGGTTCAACATGCAGAATTTCAAGAAAGGTTTTCTGTCAATGTCATATGGTATTTCTCTCAGCAAGAGTCAGTGTCCTTCGACACCTGATGAGCTGGAGAAGATGAGTACGATCCCGTATGCCTCCGCAATCGGATCCATCATATATGCCATGCTTTATACACGCCCAGATTTTTCTTATCCTTTAAGTGTTACGAGCAGATATCAGTCAAACCCGGGTGAAAGTCACTGGCGATAATAAAGAGTATCCTTAAGTACTTGAGAAGAACTGAGGATATGTTCCTGGTCTTTAGAGGTGAGGAGGAGCTCGTTTTAAATGGTAACACCGATGCTAGCTTCCAAACTGACAAGGACGATTCGCGATCGCAGTCTGGATTTGTGTTCTACCTCAACGGAGGCGCAGTGAGTTGGAAGAGTTCCAAGCAAGAAACAGTTGCAGATTCAACAACTGAGGTCGAGTATATTGTAGCTTCGGAAGCTACGAAGGAGACAGTTTGGATCAGAAAGTTTGTTTCTGAGCTGGGTGTTGTCCCTAGTGCGTCCAGTCCAGTGGACCTCTATTGTGATAATAGTGGTGCCATTGCGCAAGCCAAGGAGCCTAGGTCGCACCAGAAGTCCAAGCACATACTGCAGCGCTATCACCTCATCCGTGAGATTATAGATAGAGGTGATGTGAAGATATGTAAGATGCACACGGATTTAAACATAGCCAATCCATTGATGAAGCCTCTCTCACAGCCCAAGCATAAGAAGTACTTGAGCTCTATAGGTATTAGATACTTGCGTGAGTGAGTCCAGTATATGTGAGAGAAAGTGTCTTGTCTATGCTAGTATACATTTGGATAATTGGTTATCTTGTTCCTTGAATAAATATCTTTTACATTGATCAACAAGTACGTGACTTTGTTTGTGAAACTCTCTGTGTTACGATGTTATTCTAAATGATCCCTAATCTTATATTGTCATATGGGACGGTGATGATTTATAGATTAGCACATCTATCTGATTGATAATCATGTTTTACAGATCATAGACATGGAGATGTCAAATCAGAGATGTGGACTCATGTTAGTGAACATGGAGTTAGATAGACCGACTTTGAGATACTGCTGGGATTGTTATTTTATATATGCCATCAGTTGTCATCTCAATTGGTGTATCTGCAGAATCCTTAGATCTGATATCGTCATTGGTTCTAGAATGTGTAGTGCACACTTAGGGGCTTTCAAACGCTATTCCGTAACAGGGTAATTATAAAGGTTGCTTTCGGGTGTGTTATGAAACATATCGTGTAGATACCGTAGAGGCACTACTCTAATAGTGGTGCTCATCTTTCTTCCGTGGAGTTCGCCGGATCGTAGGATCGCGTCGTCTTCATCGCAGGATCACCGACGAACGAACGGAGCCAGGAGGAGTAGCTCGAGGACGCGCTTCACCGACTCTACTTCCACTGCCCGAGCGCGTCTCGAGGCTTGAGGTAACGATCCATGATCCCATTACACGCATGGTTCCTAGGCTAACGGGGTAAATTTTTGAAATTAAGCGCTAACGTAGCCTCCCCATAACCCAACACCTCTGACTTTCTATATTCAATGAATTGAGTCCTGTACGGCTCTACTGTCGAGTAGTCACCCCAATCTGGTGTTCGGCCCTTCAAGCAGTACTCTCTCTATAGCTTTCCCTTGAATGTTCTGAATGTTGTCTCCATTACAGATATGGCATGACTTTTGACTTTTCCCATATCACAATCTTGGGAGAATTGGAATCTGGCCAGCAGTTTGCCCCACAATAAGTTTTTTACATTGCTGAGAACCACCCATATGTTACTTGTCTCCAAAGTCTAAACTTGCAACATGGTCTCTCACGAGGCACCTTATGGTTATCTTGTATGGCCCTAGAATATTTTTTGGACTTGTTGGCTCACCAACAGAATTAACATCTACTATTACAAACCATCCTTCGGGAATCACAATGGGACTACGTCCACTCCTCTCTTGGCTTACTGCACCTTGATCTGTAGGATTAGCAGCATCCTCTGCACCGTGCTCTGCCTCATTTATCGGATTAGCACCCTGCTCTGCCTCATTGACTGCATTGGCCTCATGATCTTATTGTGGATTGTTTATTGTCTCAAGCTTAACGTCCAGCTGGGGTACTAAGTCTGCCGAATTAATGAAAAATTTGGGTTGCAATCTTCGTCTCTTAGTGGATTTTGATCTAGGTCTGCAGGCTCTTGTTGTCTTAGTGCTTCTAATGGGACGAAGAGGGTGGGGACTTCTATCGGAGCGAGGGTGGGGCGAGCACGTGTACGAGGCTTGACTTTTTAGATGCCATTCCTATATGAAAATTCTAAATTCATAAGTACTCAAAAGATTAATAAGTACACAAGAAATTCTTGTAAAATACATGAACTTGTATATGGTATAGGAGATAGTGTTAGTTTAGGGTTAGGGTATAAGTTTATGGTATAGGCCTTAGTGATCATTTAGGTTGTTATTCAACATAATAAACAAAACATAATCATATTATAACAATCCATCAGTACTTACACTCAAAGATATACATATACATTTTCTATATCCATTCTAACAAACACACACAAAGCTATACATATACATCACTTTATATCCATTCCAACAAACACACACAAAAAAGCTCCACTGCTGGCTCAATTTTTCCTACTGCTGCTTCCCCTTGTTGCCCTCCTGTTCATCGACACATGCACACCCAAAAAACTCCATACACAGTCCATAATGCTACATATTGCTTTTTGTATACACTAAGATACATTCTGCTGTAGATATACATCGCAGGAAGCATTCAACAGTCGATAATGCCACATATTGTCCATCATACGAAATGATTATACAATAAAAATATGATATCTCCTCAAAAACCATTTATACATTAATCAACTCCCACAAGTAAACTAATCTTCAGATAGCGCCTACATCATGGCAAAAGAATCAGAATCTGTACATGTACAGTTTAAAGTATTTATCACTAATTGCAAACTCATGGATCTTTTAGAGAGGCAACAATAATAGGAAACAAGGGTGTTTCTTACTTCTCATCTGCTCCTCATCCGTTTGATTACTTAATTTTATTTTGCTAGATGAAGTGCCAAGCATCTGCTCCAAGGGATGAATTCTGTGGCTTTTTTGGCGGTGTAGGTCCTTAATGGCATGACTTCGATCCACTTGGTGAACTTGTCAATGGCGATGAAGAGACGATCATATTCGTGAGGAGCCTTTTGGAATGGGCCCACCATGTCGAGCCCCTGGCATGCAAACGGCCACGAAGGCGGAATTGTTTGAAGGGCTTGTGCAGGGAGATGATTCTGTTTGGCGAAAAATTGGCACCCCTGATAGCTTTTGACAAGTAGCCTAGCATCCTCGTTGGTAGTCGGCCAATAAAAGCCTGACCGAAAAGCTTTACCCACCAAAGTTCGGGCTCCAGCATGATTTCCACACATTCCCAAGTGCACTTCTTTTAATATAGCTGACCCTCGGATCGGCTAACACATTTTAGGAGCACTCGAGTCGATGAAGCCCTTTTCTATAATTCCGTCCCAATGATGACATACTGCTTGCTTCTGCGGGCAAGATGAATAGCTGAGTCCTTGTCTTCAGGAGCTTTGACAGTGAGGATGAAGTCGATTAAGGGTCGACGCCAATCTTCGGCATCATCGGTGATAATCAGGATGGAAGGTGTCTCCTTGGTGTTCAAGGGTTACACTTCTTTAGCCTGGACCGATGGTTTTCGAAGCTCTTGGAGAAATACGCCATTCGGTACTAGAGCTCGAGAAGATCCCAGCTTGGCGAGGAGGTCAGCAGCCGAGTTCTCATCCCTAGGGACGTGGTGGAACTCAAGGCCATAGAATTTTCCTTCTAACTTTCATACCTCTTTGCAATATGCATCCATTTTATCGCTGGTACATAACCAGTCTTTGTTTACTTGGCTGATGATTAACTTTGAATCTCCATAAACCATCAGGCGCTTGACGCCAAGGAAAATGGCAATTCGCAAGCCGTAGATGAGTGCTTCATATTCGGCTACATTATTCGACGCCATAAACAAAAGTTAAAGGGCATATTTCAGGCGTTTATCTTAGGGGGAGATAAAAAAACTCCAGCACCTACTCCATCAATGCTAAGGGAGCCATCAAAGTACATAACCCAATGCTCTAGGGTCTCAGCTATCGACGGGAGTTGAATCTCCGTCCATTCGGCGATGAAATCGATGAGAGCTTGAGACTTGATGACCGTTCGGGGCTTGAAGTCGAGGGTATATTCTCCTAATTCGATGGCCCATTTGACAATCCGACCAGTGGCGTCCCGATTATGAAGAATGCCGTGGAGTGGATAATCAGTGATGACGTCAACCGAGTGCGCCTAGAAGAAGTGTTTGAGCTTCCGAGCAGTGATGAGCACAGCATAAAAGAGCTTCTGAATCTGAGGGTATTGGACTTTTGATGGCCCGAGTACCTTAGATATAAAATACATTGGTCGTTGCACGGGGTGGGTGTGTCCCTCCTCTGGGCACTCGACGATCATGGCGGTACTGACCACATGGGTCGTGGCGGAGATGTAGGGGAGCAAAGTTTCTTCGGGGGTCGACGCAACCAGAATAGGCAGCGTGGTGAGAAATTTTTTGAGGTCGGCGAACGCCTGATCTACTTCCGGAGTCCAATTGAAAGTACCCTCCTTTTTAAGCAACTTCAAGAATGGCATCCCCCATTCGCCGAGTTGAGAGATAAAACGCCTGAGTGTAGTCATGCAACCTATGAGACGTTGGATATTCTTGACGCTGGTCGGCTTGGCCATGTATATGATCGCCGAGATCTTATCGGGATTGACTTCGATTCCTTGGCTGTTGACAACGAAACCAAGTAGCTTCTCGGTCGACACCCCGAATACACATTTCTCTGGGTTGAGCCTTTATCTGAATTTTTTGAGGTTATTGATAGTTTCTTGGATGTCAGGAATTAAATCTTCCAGATACCTAGATTTGATGATGACATCAACCACATAAGCCTCCATGTTGTGTCTAATCTGGTCAGCGAGACAATGTTGTATAGCGCGTTGGTATGTAGCCCCAGTATTCTTAAGCCTAAAGGGCATTGATGTATAACAATAGGCGTCAAATAGAGTGATAAATGACGTCTTCTCTTGATCTTCCTCCTTTAGGCTGATTTGATGATATCCCGAATAGCAATCCAGGAAGCAGAGGAGGGAACTGTTGGTAGTGGAGTCAACCACCTGGTCAATGCACGGTAGTGGGAAAGGATCTTTCGGGCATCGCTTATTGAGATCGGTGTAGTTAATGCACATTCTTCATTTCCCATTCTTTTTTTATAAGGACTGGGGTTGCTACCCAGTCGGGATGATACATTTCTTTAATAAACCCAGCTGCTAATAGTCGGGTGACTTTTTCTTTGATGGCCTCTTTACGCTCTTGGATGAATTGGCGCATCTTTTGCTTGACCGGCTTAGCGGTCGGATATACATGGAGTTCATGCTCGATCAGCTCCCTTGGTACGCCCGGCATGTCAGAGCGATGCCAGGCAAAGATATCGATGTTGGTGCAGAGAAAGCTGACGAGCGCGCTTTCCTATTTAGGATCCAGCGATGTCCTGATCAGCGCTGTTTTGGAAGGGTCAACGTCCGATAGCTGAATAGCTTTATACTCAGCCGGTGAGGGTGATATGCCTAATGTTGATGGCGTGGCAGTCAGGATTTTGGCGTCTATGGTCGACGTAGCCTTGGCCGCTTGGACGGTCTCCTCCATCCGAACGGATATGTTGACCACCTCTCCCAGGGCGAGACTGTCGCGTTCGCATGTGTGAGACGTGGCAACATCCCCCTTGACTGAAAAGACGCCCTCTGGTCCTAGAATTTTAAGGACCAGGTACGTGTAGTGGGGGACGGCCATGAACTTGGCGAGAGATGGTCGACCGAGCACGGCGTGGTAGGCGGTCTCGAAGTCAATGATGTAAAATTTGACATGCTCGCTCCTGTAATTGTTCCGAGTGCCAAACGTCACCGAGAGGGTGAGCATGCCAGCGGGATGGAGGCCTTCCCTAAGACGATCCCATAGAAGGGTGTGTCTGTCTTTTCCAGCACCTTAATGTTGATGTCGAGCGCCGAGAGGGTCTCCTTAAACAGCACATCGAGGCCACTTCCTCCGTCGATTAGCACCCTCTTCAAGCGTACCTTAAGTATCACCGGGTCCACCACCAGAGGAAACTGGCCTGGCTTAGAGACGTCGGTCAACTGGTCATCCCGACTAAAAGTGATCGGGACTTTCGACCAGCGGAGGCGCTCGGGCTCCTTCCCACTGATGGCGTTGATACGGCGGACGAGGAGTTTTTGCTAGCGCTTGGACTCCACGGTGATCGCCCTACCGAAGATCATGGAGACCATCCGAGCGGGCTACTGGAAATAATTTTTGACCGGGCGGTCGGCCTCTTTATCTTCTCAACGAGATTTCTTCTTTTTATCATCCCGGCGTCACTTATCTTGCCGGGGGTTTTCTTCCGCCTCTTTGAGCATTTGATTTTGTAGCTGATAACACCTGTGGTTGGTGTGGCTGCTGTTTGGATGAAAGATGCAGGGCTTGTCCAGCATCTCCTGCATCGCTGAGTGCCCTCTGCCTCTGGATTTGGGCTTCTCCTCAGCAACCATGACGTGTTTGGATTTTCTCTGTTGATTTCTCGATCGGGAGGACTCCGGCTTGTCGCGGTCAGCGCACCGAGATAATCGGCGATCAGCGTCCTCGACGTTGGCATACTATTCGGTGATGGTGATCATTTCGCTCGGTCTCACTGGTTCGTTTATCACTAGATGGTGGAATAACTCCGACGGCTTCCGCAATCCATCTCGGAAGATGGAGATGACGTCGGCATTGAAGATGCTCGCGACTGTGTTCCTACGCTTAGAGAATCTACGGATATAGTCCTAGAGGGACTCATCGCTCTTTTGGCGTATTTGGCGTAGGTCGTGCTGAGAAGCCAGCCTTTGCCATGTTCCTTGATAATTAGCGATAAAGACATCGCACAACTGATCTCAAGAGTAGATGGAGTTCTCCAGAAGTCCTGCCAACCAACTAATGGCAGCCGGTGCGAGCATTACAGGAAGATAATTCGTCATCACGTTATGGTCCCTATTTGCTGCTCGGATGACCGTGTAATACAGTTATAGCCACTGGGAGAGGTCGGACTTGCCGTTATAGGGCTCAATTCTCGATGGGCGAAAACCCCTAGGCCAGACCACAAAACGAAGTCACTCGGTGAAGGGCGGAAACCCATTATAGCGGGCATCAACGTCGTCTTGCCGGTCGATTCCCGGAGTGCCGTGGCTCTGGTCAAACCGTTCTCGGCGGCGAATCTAGCCATGCTCGCGTTCTCCGCGGCGGTGAGAAATGACATTGCGCGTGTCACGCACTTGATTGATGATCTCCCGAGCATCTCCCGAGTAAGAGCTTCCATGGCGCTCACTCGGTAGGGAACGTCACGACCGACTGGACGGTCGGACGGTGTCACGGTCGGAGGAGGGTGACCACCTAGGTCGTGCCAAATCGACAATTTGGGTGGCGGCAGCATGAGTCATCGCCCGGGCTCTCTAGAGCTCAGGCGTCTCAGGGAGGGCAGAGAGTGCTCTCTTAATAGCGACAAGATTCACTGTCGACGTGCGATACACGGCGTGACCTTTAAAGTCCACCGTGAAGTCCTCCTGGTTATTGAGGCGGGAGCCTCTAGCCCCGGAAGCCCTGCCCCGGCGACGAGTGGAGCGGTTTGCGTTTCGCTATCGGCGTTCCCGCCGATGGGTGCTTGCTCGACGGCGTTGGAGGGTTCATCGTCAGAGACGGGCGCTGTCATCACCATGACAGCGTTCGTTGGTGGAGCTACTGGCTTGATCGGCGCGCTCCTTTTCCTTTTCTTGAATCGCACCGAGACGACCTTAGTGAATTGACATCGCTGAACCGTACGCCCACTCAAGGTGGAGAAGATGATGAAGTCGGCGGGGGAGTCGATGAAGACGGGTCGGCGAGGGGTCAACGGAGCAGCACGCTTGGGTGCTGGAGCCACCTTGTTGTAGTGGTAGGCCACGCTCTGAGCGGCTGGGCACACAGTAGGTGTGCGCGACGTCCTCGCCTAGCCGACGGAGACGTTGAAGAGGACAAGTTGACGCATAGAGTCACCAATAAAAGTGAGACTCTCGAAGGTGATGACAGAGCCAACGAGAACCTTGGTGTTATTCTTGCAAACAACAGCCATGGAATCCGAATAAAAATTCACAGAAAGTCCCCTACTTGGTGCGCCAGCTATCGCTGCGTAAGTACGACAATCTTCGATGGGGTTACCCACAGAAGTGTTTTAATTAGGTGTAAGGAGATCTCTATGTTCGGAATTCTATGGTTTTTTCTAAGAATACGAGACAGAAAGATTTAGACATGTTTAAGCATCCCGGAGGATAATAACCCTAGTCATATGTGTTAGAATATGAGCTAAAGAGCTTGAATTGGTCTTAAGCTTGTACGCTGGTATGTAAGCGTCTGTGTGAAAAAACGTAGCCCGTAAGAGGTACCCCCGACCACTTTATATACTGTAGGGATCAGGGGTTACCGTTTAGGCCTTAACAGCCCCATTAATCCCCTTTATAGCGGTTTAAATCACCAGGAATCGTGGGCTAATAAGTACAGCATTATTCGCTATATTAATTTGACTGTTACATCCTGGAGTTTATAGTCATTGATGGCGTAGACCGACCGTTGAACTGGCATCCCGAGTCCTAGCAGTCGGGGTGTCCTCCCGAGTGCCGGACTCGGGACTCCTCCCTTTGGCTGACCGCTTCTGGGGTGCACGCTGGTCCAACCTCTTCCAAATCGTCTTTAATGCTTCATCTTTTCGATCCCATGTTCCGTCCGATCATCATAAATACTTTCAAAAAGTATTCCTAGGTCATATCCCCGACACAATGCAACTCTACTATGATGCTCCATTCAAGAAATCTACTTCACATATAAACTCTCTTTTTTCTACTTCACATATAAAATTTCTGCTGGAAAAAAATCCAGAATGCTCCATTCAAGAATTCTAACTGTAAAACTTTGTGGTTGCTTAGATGCTAACTAGCACTTAAACTATGAGCATTTTTCTAGTTGGTTGCTTACAATGCCACTCTACTGTGATGCTCCATTCAAGAATTCTGATTTGTTTCTTCAGTTGGTTGCATATTCCAGGAGACATGCACATACTCAAGTCCTGGACTAGCATTGTGTCCAGAGCATTTTTCAGAGTAGAACAGGGCAGATAAAAGTGCGGGACATTTTTCAGAGAACAGAGCAGAGAAAAACGCAAGACATTCAGAAATGGATCAACAGCATGAACACTGTTCAGTTTGAACTCTAGCTACCCATCTGTACATGTGCAGCCTTAGGCTAGTTCGGCTTCATGCTGTTCTTGAGAGAGAGAGAAATCGTTTAGCACGTTGATGCAGTTCAAAAGGTCGCCGGAGCAAACGAAAAAAGACCAAGCAAGCAAGCACGGCCCGACTTGGTCTTCTTCTCCGGCGGAGACCACATGAGCACATTGATACATAAATCGAAACAGAGGCACATAAGTCAAACCTTATCGGGTGGAGGCGGAGACGGCTGGACGGGCGGTGTCGGTGGTGATCAGAAGGTCGGAGGTGGCCGGGCGAACGGATGCGGCGTAGGCGATGGTAAATAAATGGGCGGAGTCGGTGGCGGTTGGAAGGGCAGAGGCAACCGGACGGCCGGACGCGGCGTAGGACGGCATCGGCGGAGAAGGCTAGACGACGGCGGAGACGGTGACTACCGGAGGAGATAAGTGCGGATGGAAAAAAATAGCTAAGCCCATGGAGCTTATATAAGAACACATATCAGTGTCAGTTCTATAGCATAACCAGCACTGATAGTCCCCTATCAGTGGCGGTTCCATATAGAACCGGCCGGTTCTATATAGAACCGCACTGATAGTGCTGTCAGTGCCGATTCTATTTAGAACCCAGCCCTAAAATATATTTTTAAACTTATTATTAATAGCTGCTACATTTTTGTTTTAAATTTTATTATTTATTACTAAAAAGGCTACTTTGTATTTTAACATTTATTATTTGTTATTAAAAAGCTACCTTTCTATTTTAACATTTATTATTTATTATTAAACCGTAAACCCTAAACCGTAAACCTTAAACCGTAAACCATAAACCCTAAACCCTAAACCGTAAACCCTAAACCGTAAACCGTAAACCGCAACACTAAACAGTAAACCATAAACCATAAACCATAAACCCTAAACCCTAAACCCTAAACCCTAAACCCTAAACTCTAAACCGTAAACCGTAAACCATAAACCCTAAACCATAAACCCTATACCTAAACCCTAAATCGTAAACTTTAAACCGTAAACCCTAAACCGTAAACCATAAACCGCAACCCTAAATCGTAAACCATAACCCTAAACTGTAAACCACAACCCTAAACCGTAAACCGTAACCCTAAACCCTAAACCGTAACCATAAACCCTAAACCGTAACCCTAAACCCTAAACCGTAACGTAAACCATAAACCGTAAACCGTAAACCCTAAACCGTAAACACTAAACACTAAACCCGAAACCGTAACCTTAAACCGTAAACCCTGCTAACTTTTTGTTATAAAATTTATTATTTATTATTAAAAAAGCAAACATTTGTATTTTAACATTTATTATTTAGTATAAAAAGGGCTACCTTTGTATTTTTAACATTTATTATTTGTTATTAAAAATGCTAAACCCTAAACCGTAAACCATTGATCAAATAAAATACAAATTGTTGCAGCGCAGGAAAGATTTATAGCGCCACAGCAGTGCCAGTTCCTTTTATGAACTGGCACTAATACATCAGTGCAGTTCATGCCATGAATCAGCACTGTTTCACCACTTTCAGTGCCGGTTAATGGAACGAACCGACACTGATGTATCAGTGTCGGTTCGTAAACAGAACCGGCACTGAAAGTGGCACAACAGTGCCGGTTCCGTTCAGTTCAAAAAATTTAACGGTTTCTATTTTTTAAATCGACAGTGATAATCAGCACTGATATGATGCTATTTTTAAATTGTTCTGTGGTAGTGATAGACCCTAGCCACATGCCTGAATCCATCCCTAGCTAGTTATCATCTAGTAAACACACTAGCTTATCCGATTAACACAAGTATCAATTCGGTTTGACTGTAACCGATCTGATTAACACTTGTATCTGGTTACGGCAAACTTAGGTCAATGAGAATAAAAAACCACAGTAATCAGACTGATTCCACTGATCGCAAAACCCTGACATATTCCAGAACTACCTACTTATAAATTATTTATCCATTTCTCAACTTATAAAGTTCACAGTTGTGCTTAGATAAACTTCCTGTTGCTGACTCTTAAGGTCGATGTGTACACGTGTGCGTATTGTAAATGGCTGATCTAATCTCGATCCGAGATAAACAACAGATAACCCAACCAGCTTGCTAGCGCCGGCACATGAACGATATGCTATATCATCCATCAGTACTGTGATCCCCAATAATCTTCAGTCTAATCACATGAAACGTGTGGGCACAGATTAATTATTAAACCCCAGAGAGAGTGTGTGTGAATTTAAGATCGCCAGCCAAATATGTGTAATCAATCGAGGAGGAGGTCAGGTCACCAGTCAGCGGCGTACCATGAATTAATGCAACAAATAATATCCTAGTTAACAGATCGCAGCACGAGTACCATGTCCTGATTTAACAATTCACAGCATATCGTACTTAAAACAGCTAACTTGCTGTTCCCTCCGATTCGATCTATAATTCATTCTAGACGTTTTATTACTTTAGACGTTTTTTATCCTTTATTACTTAATTATTTATTTAAATTTCTTATGTTGGTTTTTGTTAAATAAATGCTTTTTTTCTGTGTTAAAAAACTTTACTTCTATTTTTTAAAAATTATAAAAAAGTAGTTTATTTTTACTTCTGACATACCCTTATAAATTAAGAAATTTTACTACTTAAATATATCTTAACTACCATTTCATAAAATTGTTTTTATTAACGAGGAACACTTTATATATGACGGTTGATGATAATAATTTGTAGATAGCTTTATCACCCCACTATCTATGACAGGTACGTATGATAATAAACTATTGTGATGGATTGTAATAATAATCCGTCACATATAAACTATTGCGAATATTAGTTATGACATGCCATAGATAAATTAAAACCAGATATAATCTTCCAAAACCACGGTAATGATCCATATGTAACTAATCATCCTTATGACCTTATGTTATATGGTTATTTTTTCGAACCATCAAAAATTTTGTCGTTATCCATTGTAACTGATGACATGTTGTAGATGAATAGATCCAGCGTAGTGCTACTTTCGACATGAATGCTCGAAGCTAGCGGATTGGCGGAGAAGACTTTCAGCGAATATGTAAGTTATCATACAATATTTATCTCCTAATAAATAATACTTTAAATTAAATTTAGATCATTGATTTTAGTTATGATTTATAATAAACTAAAATTAAAAATACTTTGTGGCCGACAG
The DNA here is from genome assembly GCA_000418225.1 of Zizania latifolia. Classification (NCBI taxonomy): domain Eukaryota; kingdom Viridiplantae; phylum Streptophyta; class Magnoliopsida; order Poales; family Poaceae; genus Zizania; species Zizania latifolia. Next base: position 341,651 of record KE371596.1, on the reverse strand, counting down.
ATAATTAGAAAGTCAGCACAGAAAATTGAAAAGTCTACACAGGAAATTAAAAAGTTAGCGCAGAAAAATCGTTTATTTATTTTTAATCTTAGCCATTATGTCAAAATAAATAAATGATTCATAATATTTCTGATGTATCATAAAATTTGCCACGCATATACTTCCTTCGGTTTCACAAAAGAAGTTATTTTCGACATGATTTCAGATACCAAGAAATAATTAATTAGTGTGTACATTCCTTATTTGCCCCTATTAAATACTCCCTCCATCGTAAATTATAGAAATTTTTAGACTTTGGCACGTTTATTAAGATGCAAGGAAAAACGCCCGAACTACCTCTCAACTAGTATTCGAAGCAATTAGTACTACATGCAACTAGTACTTCAGATAGGGGTAAAATAGGAAGATTTAGGGGAGAAATTATAGAAGTTGTAATATTTAGGATAAAATTTAAATGTTATAAATGGTTATATTTTAGGACAGAATGAGTACAATACGGGAGTAAAGATAGCGCGGGAAACGAGAATGGGTAGTATTATATCAGGGGTATAGTCATCTAAAATGCACAATAAAATACAATTAGGCAACTCTTGATACAACTCTAAAATGATTCTTTTGTGAAATCGAAGGGAGAATATATATATAATGGTGCATTAATTAAATTAAGTGCTACATACAAACATAGTTAACAGAGTACAGTTAGGGATGGATTCGGATCGGATACGGATGGAAACGAATCTAGATATCACTATTTACCATATTTTATTTTGGATTCGAATATGAATACGGATATTTTTGAATACGAATACAAAATAGATAGCTCGAATTTAAATATGAATCCGGATGTTTGCTAAGTTCAACTTGAATTTTTAGCGCCAAATACAAAATTTTTGGCGCCGGGTGCGAAAGATGCAAAAATTTTGTTTACCGACTGTTTGCACTCGGTAAACATAAATTGTTTGCTGAGTGTCTCAAATTTAGCACTCGACAATTTTTTTTTGTTTTTTAAAATTTTGTCAAAAGTGTTTTTCCTTTTTTTATTGATAAATTTTGTGAAACATTTTTAAATTTAGTGGGTAAGGCCTAAAAACAGACTCAAAAATATGAATATGATTTTTTCGATAATTTATTTCATTATTTCATGCACTTGCAGTTCAAATTTGACATGTTTCAATTTAAATCCTAAAAATACAATTAATGAATTAAAAATAGCTAACCGACCTAGAAAAATACCAAATTTTTTCATAGGATAAGATACGCTGTATTTTGATTGTAGAAAAAGTTTTAAGTTCAAACAAAAATTTAACCATCGATTTACTTTTAAACCCAACACCCAAATTCATCATATATGACAACTTTCTCTAAACATTTTTAAATTTTTATCACAGCATCTACGTGCCATATTATAACAACACGACATGTCTCGTGTTTTTCAGACTTTATTTAATTTTTTTAGAATTAAAAAATCATTAATCTCCACGTTGTCGATCGATTGTCGCAACCTAGATTTTTCTAAATTTCTTTTCATTTAGTGGGTAAGGCCTAAAAATGGACTAAAAATATGAATATAATTTTTCTACAAATTTTGGTTCATTATTTCATGCACTTACAGTTAAAATTTAACCTATTTCAATATAAATCCTAAAAACACACTTAATAAATTAAAAATAGTAACTGACCCAGAAAAATACTAAATTTTTACATGAGATAAGATACATTGTATTTTGATTGTAAAAAAATTTAAGTTGAAACAAAAATTTAACCATCGATTTGCTTTCAAACCTAACCCATTCATTCTCTAAACCTTAATTCGTTCTCGAAGAATCTCCGGTTTCTTAACATCCTTCATGACAACTTTCTCAAAATATTTTTAAATATTTATCACAGTATCTATGTATCATATTATAATAACATGATAAGTCTCGTGTTTTTCAGACTTTATTTGATTTTTTTAAATTAAAAAACTATTAAGCTCCACGTTGCCAATCGAGTGTTATGACCTAGATTTTTCAAAATTTCTTTTAATTTAGTGGGTAAGGCCTACAAATGGACTCAAAAATATGAATATGATTTTTCTATAAATTTTGGTTCATTATTTCAGGCACTTGTAGTTCAAAATTCACCTATTTCAATTTAAATCCTAGAAACATAACTAATGAATTAAAAATAGCAAATAGACCTATAAAAATGCAAAAATTTTATATGGAATGTATATTGAGTGTCAAAAAATTTTCAAGCTCAAATAAAGTTATAAATATCTTACTGCCTTATACTACTAAAAAACCTTCATTAACTTAAGTATTTCATAATTATATAAAAAATAAATAAACCATACATATTAATATAGTGATGACATGTTATTCTAAGTCCCTAAAAGTCTGATTGGTATAAAAACTTAAAACGGATATGAATGTATCTATTTTTATATCCACATTCAGTAAAAATTCGGATATTCGTTTTCATATCCATATTTATCAAACGAGTTTAGATATTTCCGTTTATCGTCCGCGTTTAATTTGGATATGAATACGAATATCTATATTTATAATTTATTAAATACAAATACGAATAGTTATATCGATATCCATCCGTAAGCACAGTTGCATGGAATCGATCACTCTGTCCAATCCTGCTGCCCTATATCGATCGCCGTCGCCTCGTTTTCTTCCATTCCATTCATCGGAGAGAGAGAACGAGCAGCATGAATTAATGCAGCAAATAATATCTTGCTCCATCTATTTTAAATTATAGCTATTTTTAGACTTTGATACGTTTATTAAGATGTAAGAAAAAAAGCATGAATTACTCCTCGACTAATATTCTAAACAATTAATACTACATGCAACTAGTACTCCAGATAGAGGTAAAATATGAAGATTTAGGAGGAAAATATAGATGTTGTAATATTTGGGATAAAATTTAAATAGTAAAAATAGTTGTATTTTAGAAAGGAGGGAGTAGTTAACAGATGGCAGCACGAGTACCATGTCCTGATTTAATAATTCACAGCATATCCTACTTAAAGCAGTTAACTTGCTGTTCCCTCTGATTTAATTTATAATTCATTCTAGACGTTTTATAACCTTAGACGATTTTTTATCCTTTCTTACTTAATTATTTCTTTATATTTTCTTTTATGTTGGTTCTTCTCCGATAAATGTTATTCTTTCTGTGTTAAAAGACTTTATTTCTATTTCTTTAAGTTTGTAAAAAATCATTTATTTTTACTTCTGACATAAGAGAAATTTTATTCTTTTATAACCATAATAATCTATATGTAGGAATTAAGTATAACATGTCACGGATAAATTATAACCGGATATAATCTCCCGGTCCTCATAGGTGATGATACCCATCATCCTCTTTAAGCTCCTACGGCATATATATAGTTACTGTTTTAAACTATCAAAAAAATTGTCATTTTGAACGGCTCATAATTATCTATTGTAACTGAGGGTAATCTTAACTCTACCGACTGAGATAGTTTCTTATCATTAATTACATTATCATATCAGTCAAAATTTAATGTGGCAAATGATTTATTGAGGTGATCGAGAGAGAAAAAGCGTCTCATGTAAGAAACCGGCTCTACAAGATATTAAGGAAGTAAATAAGGAATTGAGAGAGAAAAGAGAAAGAAGATATGTTAGTGGATACAAATTTCTTTTGAAGAAACTATCTATTAGAAAGGTAATGTATATGAGTAATGTTAAAAAAAAGACAGTAAGACACCAATCACACCATCCATAGACATTGGTTAGAGCTATCATGAGAACAGTCTTAACCCATAGTTTCTTAGATGATGTCCTATCTTATCATGTCAGTAAGACATCATCTCTAGAAACCATATGTCTAACTCTAATTTCTTAGCGGACCCGTAGTAAATTTTTCTTTATCTTTATCTCATTTCTCTCTTCGTCTCTCATCCAATTTCTTTCTATACTTGTCTTTGTGACGATATAGTGTCTTATTTTAGACATGATTTTTTATTTTTTATTCTCTTTCTTCTTCAATTTTCTTATCATATTAGATTTTTTTTATTTATAGATATATGATAGTTTAATAAATACCTAAGTATACTCTGTTTATATGAATAGATATGGCGTAGTAACTTCGACATGAATGCTCGAAGCTAGCGGATTGGCGGAGAAGACGAGCGAATATATATAATGGCCCATTAATTATAGTATTAATTATATACATACAAACATAGTTAACGGAGTACAGTTACATCGAATCGATCACTCTCTCCAATCCTGCCCATTTATATCGATCTCCGTCGGCCTCGTCTTCTTCCATTCCATTCATCGGAGAGAGATCTATCTCAGAGAGAGAGAGAGAGAGAGAATGAGCAGCAGCAGTCGGTCAGCTGGTGATAATGGAGGAGGAGGAGGCGGTGTGTGCTACGGCGAGGAGGAGGCCGCTGCCATGAGGGAGACGCTGTTGCAGGCGGGCGGTGGGAATAGGGAGGAGGACATGGAGGAGATCAGGAGCGTGGCGGCGTTGGTGCGGCGGGCGGCGGAGGAGAACCGACGGCTGTGGTACCTGGCGGGGCCGGCCATCTTCACGTCGCTGGCGCAGTACTCTCTCGGCGCCGTCAGCCAGGTCTTCGCCGGCCACCTCACCACACTCGAGCTCGACGCCGTCTCCACGGAGAACATGGTCATCGCCGGCCTCGCCTTCGGCATCATGGTCGGCACTTCCATTCTTCTTCCACCATTCATGACAGGATTGAGTAATCACTCCGCTTCATTCGAGACAATTAATTACTCCATGATATGTGCAAGTTTATGATCGATTAATTCATGGCAGGATTGAGTAATTAATTCATACTACATGAAAAGCTACTGAGCTAGCTATTGAACCCTAGCTCGGAGAAAAGAAAAACACAATACTAATATCTACAGTAGTATAATTAACAACTACTGCATTCATTTAAAAATATAAGACATATAAATTTTTTAATATAGTATTTAATATAAAATATTTATTGTTAGTTATTGTCATTATATCATCAACAACTATTAAAATAATAATATAACTATTAAATAATAACATATAAAACTATTTTAAGTATTTTTAAATATTATTCTAACTCTATGACATGCATAACATTAAATATTTAAAGTTATACATGTTGATTTTTAAAGTTTTAAATCTTACATTTTAAAAAAGTTTGAAAAGGATGTAATATATATTTTACTCATTTTTCTATTAGCATTCACTGTCATCACCAGCGACCCGGTCAGGTCATTAATTGCAAAACGATTGATTAGATGCGATGGATCAGTTTGGGTCCACGAAGGGGTCAAACCTACGATCTGCCGGCAGCGGATAATTAAGCGTTCGTTTGGCTTGATATCCTACCAAAATTTGCCAAATCTTAGGCAAGTTTTAGTGCTACCAAACTTTGAATTTTGAGAGGTAGAGTTGAAGAGAAGGAATTTGAATTGGTTTGACGCTTTCAAGATATTAATATATGGTTCATGCATGCCAAAATTTTGGTAGGAAAAATATTCTGCGGTGCGATTGATTTACTACCCTATCGAAATTAAAATTTGTACCCTACTAAATTTTTTTGGTAGAGTTAATTTTGATACGGTAGCAAACCAAAACAGAGCTAAGTACGGTGAGAGAAAGAACTAGACGTGGCAATCACTTTAGTAGTTACACATACAGTATAAAAGAAAAAAAGTCTACTTAGCTCCCTAAAATATTACTTTCTCCGTTTTAGAATGTAAGTTATTTTAGTCTTGCCTAGATTTATCTATAGATCAATAAATCTAGATACATATACAAAACATATGCATTAATTTATAGATGAATCTAGAAAAGATCAGAATGATTTATATTCTGAAACGGAGGAAGTAGTATTGGTCTACTTAATTATCTAAAGCATAAAACAAAATATTTTATCTCTTTAAATACATAAACATGTTTAAATAATTCTCTGAAATGATCTTATAATTGATTTTTCTATTTAGAAGATGATATGTGACAGTAATATCATTTACATATTATATATATTAGTCTATTTAACCAGAGTTAACCTAGCTAATTCATTTATGTCAATTATTATTGGCAAGCCTATAAATTACATATTAGTATTAATGTGCTTCTTTTTAAGTTGTTACACTTTAAAAAATATTAACTAATTATGCCATCATGTTATTGTCCCCGCTATAGTCTATATTACTAAAACCACTAGAGGGTTATTTGAACATGTTTGCGCCACTTACAAAACCACTTATAAATACCTAATTCATAACTCAGAAATTAATTAAACCAACCCCAGTATAAACCATTATTTGCTGTCTCCGTCGTTAGGTCGGGCGTGTTTTATGTGTCGTGTGGTGGCTGTGTCTCCATCGACGGATGATCTAGTCGTCTGCCGTGCGTCCACGCAAAGATGGAAAAAAGAAATGTCATTGTATGCAACATGGTCATCAAATCAAATTTGATGTGGTATTGAGTATGTAACTTCAATATTGCACGAACTTATTAAATTTTACTGGAATTGCTAAAAATTTGTCGAATCGTATTTTTGAAATAAATTTGTGACGTCCTCCTCCAACTGTGGCATCTCCGGCGATGGCGAGGACGTGCCGGCCGCCGGCCTGTGAAGTTAATTTGCTCAGGGTAGGGGAGGCTCGGATTCCAAAAAAAAGACATTTGCATTTGTAGTGTATTATACTGGTAGTTTTATAATATAATAAAGTATAATTAATCTTGATCATCGATTTTCATCTGCATCATTTATTTTTACATCAATTCTGTATTTTCTAATTTGTATTATGATTAATTAAAATAATAGTAAAAATTATTTTTTTTCTTCGGATAAAAATCAAGAGTTGGGATTCATATAATATTACATGTTAAAATTAATTTCTGAAGAGGGCATAGCAGCAAAAGGCTGACAGAGGGTAGTGGCAACTAGCAAGTCGATCTGACAGCAGCAGCGAGCGAAGATGGAAGAGGAGGGTGGTGGGGCACCGCCGCACCGGAGATGAGGAAGAAGAAGGTAGTGTAGCAGAGATGGCCGGAATTATGCTGATGCACGACAGATTGACAGGGGCACGGATGCAGCCTTTTCAGGGGTGCAGCTGCAGGGCTGTTTTGGTACTCAAATAAAAAATTAATATTTATTATCTTATCTTATATTAATTTTATGTAAACTTCTTTTAAGCTAAATTTATACGCCCCAAATTTATAAATCGGTTCATATATGCATAAATAGAATATAAATAGTTCGGTGATACACTCCTTTCGCTTTTCGTTAGAGAACTAAATATAATATGAATAGTTAAGTGATACACCTTTTCACTTTTCGTTAGATTCGCTCAGAACCTTTTATTAGTAAAGTTAAGTTACATGATATTCACTCGTTTTTTCAGGTTATGTATTATTTCATCTATGTAGAAATATAATTTGTATATATTTTTTCGGTGTTTAACTTAGAATTTTAAATATTAATTCCTTTTATAATATACCATCAATATTATATAATTAATATAAAATGAAAGAATTTTTATATACAGATTCAACTTATCACACACACATATATATATGACACAAAAACACATATTTTAGCTTAATTATTAGTTAAAAGATAAAGACTGACTTTTTAAAATCTTATATTTCTAGACGGAGGAAGCAATGCAACTACGAAGAAATTAAAACAAAAAAATATCGAGATGAATCCATCTACAATGTTTCATACCAACCACTTGGATCCATGTTTAATTTAATTGGACGTGATGCTGCGACATGATCATGGTGAGCATGCATGCAGACGCATATATCGATTACAGTATGTGACGTGCTCAGTGATGGATGGATGCAGTACGGGATGGGGAGCGCGCTGGAGACGCTGTGCGGGCAAGCGTACGGAGCGAAGCAGCTGCACATGCTCGGCGTCTACCTGCAGCGCTCGTGGCTCATCCTCGTCGCCATGAGCGTCTGCCTCCTACCTATCTACCTCTTCGCCACCCCGATCCTCCTCTTCTTCCGCCAGGAGCGCGACATCGCCGCCCTCGCCGGCCGCTTCTCCCTCTACATGATCCCGCAACTCTTCGCCTACGCGCTCAACTTCCCCATCCAGAAGTTCCTGCAGGCGCAGAGCAAGGTGATGGCCATGGCGGTGGTGTCGGCGGCGGCGCTGCTGTTCCACGTCGCGCTCACATGGGTGCTGGTGGTGCCGATGAAGATGGGGCTCGTGGGGCTCGCCGTCGCGCTCAACGCGTCGTGGTGGGTCGTCGTGCTCGGCCAGCTCGCGTACATCTTCTTGGGCTACTGCCCCGGCGCATGGAACGGCTTCGACTGCATCGCCTTCACTGACCTCTTGGGCTTCCCCCGCCTCTCCCTCGGCTCAGCCATCATGCTCTGGTTAATTCAATTAATATTGCTTTGATCGTAAATTAATTATTTGTGATTGCTCTATCTAGCTAGCCATTAATTCTGCCATATCCATGGATGCATGCAGCCTCGAGTTCTGGTTCTACATGTTCCTCATTGTCATCGTGGGCAATCTGCCGAATGCCCAGGTCGCCGTTGCTGCAGTCTCCATCTGGTCAGTCGTCGATCACTGCATGCTCTGCTCGATCTGTGAATTGATAAGTTTCTGACCGACCCGTTAATTTGATGCACGATTGATTGGTACGTGCAGCACGAACCTGTTCGGGTGGCAGATCATGGTGTTCTTCGGATTCAACGCGGCGATAAGCGTGCGGGTGTCGAACGAGCTGGGAGCGGGGAGGCCACGGGCGGCCAAGTTCGCGATCCTGGTGGTGCTCATGTCGTCCGTCGCCATCGGGCTGGCCTTCTTCGTCGCCGTGCTGCTGCTCCGCGACGTCTACGGCGTGCCCTTCACGGAGAGCCCGGAGGTGGTGAGGGCGGTGGCCAGCCTCGGCGTCGTCTTCGCCTTCACCCTCCTCCTCAACAGCATCCAGCCCGTGCTGTCCGGCGTCGCCGTCGGCGCCGGGTGGCAGTGGCTCGTTGCGTACATCAACCTCGGCTGCTACTACTGCATCGGCATCCCCGTCGGCTACGCCATCGCGTTCCCGCTCCAGCTCGGCGTGCAGGGGATGTGGGGCGGCATGCTCACCGGAGTAGGGCTGCAGACCGTCATCCTGGTGGCGATCACGCTGCGCACCAACTGGAGCAACGAGGCGCGCGAGGCGCATTCCAGGATCCACCATTGGGGCGGCTCGGCCAAGCTCATCTCCGAATCCATTTAGCTACCTAGCCACTACATCATATCATTCATATATTTTTCTCCTGAAACAAAGGGTCCATGCATGTCAGCTGAAGCAATGCAGGCGTTGACCCATTCATATGTGACTGTGGGTTTTCTCCTTCTTGGTTGTCTGTTTGTGTTGAAACAGCTACCGGAGCCCACTGCATAGGGCAGCCACTCATCTCAACCGTTCGAACAAGATTGGACGGTGCAAAACCCCTCTCAGCTGCCGCAAAGCCCCATTACAAAGTGGGCCTTTACCACCACGAAGCCTCCCTCCCACACCATCCGATCTCAATCGAACGGCTTTAAGAGGACGACTGTCTTTTACCGACTGCAGAGGATCTCGTTTGGTTTGTATTGGCAATTTGGCTTTAGAATTTTGGTTTGAGTGGAGCTATTACTTTGTGATTACTTGTCGGTTTTGATCGAAAAATGAATATATGTTTTGGCTATTGGTTTTAAAACAAGACAAAAACAAATAACTCTACTATATTCTACTATATGATGTTACGATATTATATAATATTTTAGATTGTGAATTTAATTATATAGCTTTTATATTACATAATTTGATCATGTAAAAATATTATTAGTCAAATCTTACATCTTATTCAGAACACTAGCAGTCTCTCTGTATCTTTTTTCACTGTGACGTTTCAAGGACAAAACGACAAACCTGAAAAGGTAAATAAAACGAACAGAGCGAAGGATGCACGATACAGTAACGCATTGCGAATCCAAATTGCAGATGTCGATTGGCTTATTAAAAAAAGGAATTGCAGAAGGTGAAGACCAAAACACTGTATACTAGCTCCGATTCAAAATATAAGTCGTTAAACTTTTTTTAAAATCCAATTTCTTCCAAGTTTAAGTAAAGATATATTAATATTAATAATATCAAATAAATACACTGTTAAAATATATTTAATTATTGATTTAATAAAACTAATTTGATTTTATAATTGTTAATATATCTTTTCATAAAATCGATCAAAGTTAAAGAAAAAAATTGACTTTAAAAAGTCAAACGACTTATATTATGAAACGGAAAGAAATACTACTGTAGTAGATTTCAATAGAAGCTGTGGGTATCTGGAAGGCCCTATTTGGGACGGTTTCTCGGGCCGCTTCTGCTTCTAGAAGCTAGAATTCACCCTAAACAACTAGATTCTTAAAGCCGTTGTGAGATGTGCTTCTCAGATTTACAATGTGCAGCAGGAAGCTGGGAGGGAAGCAGCTTCTAGAACTTCCTAGAACGCCAATATTATCATCATAAAAAATATATGTTCAAAACTCCATAGAACAATAAAACAATGAAGGTAGGTGTATTTTAGTCGTTCCTAACATCTTAATCATCCTACAGTTAACGAAGAAGCTATACTGCTAAACACATACCTTCTCGGTAAAACACTTCTCACATAATCTAATTTTTATAGAATCTCAACTACAACCGTTTTTTACATAATCTACGGTTAGCCTAAATCAAAAGAAGCTGCTGCTAGGGAATCTCCCTTTTTTGAAAGGGGAAACAAAAGAAGACGATCCGAAAGCTGTGTCACCCTGAGACATCGAGAAAAAACACATATATATATGTGCCAAGAATGTGACCCCTGGATACCCTGTGTTGGGCTTATCAGCCCGGACCAAGAGCAAGCCAAGTCCAGTATTATAGTCCGGTATGGTCCATGAAGGAGGTTTTGTTCCAATAAGAGAGGTTAAGTCATTATCGAGGGACCAAACCCTAGATATGATATTAAAAGATATGCTTGTACTAGAATCCTTGTAATTAAGGAATTGGCACCCGAGTTCGGTAGGTAATCGTAGATATCTAAGAGACCGACTCGGGATAGAGTCCTGGGTCATTGGGCGCCCTCCTTAAGTAAATAAAAGGGGTCAGCACCCTCAGAGATAAGTTATTTTTCTTGCTTTCGACGTCTTAAGGCTTCATAAATTAATCGCGTTGTCTTGTAAGCTTAGGCACCATATAATACACCAAAACACTGAACGTAGGACTATTATCCTCCGGGAGGCCTAAACTAGTATAAATTTTGGCTCTTGTTCATTAGAGTCAATCATCGGGTTCAAAGACGTTGCGCTTCCCTTACACATCTAATTACCACCTCAGATACCCCTTGGGTGGACTACTTGGTGATTCACCGATAGTTGGCACGCCAGGTAGGGGATTGCGACGCTTTCACCAGGATCCGATGGCATCACCGTATCGTTTCACTCAACTAAGTACTCATGTACCCTTACCTTTAAGTGAATAAAGCGGGATTTAATTTTTGCGCACTTCGCATCATACGCTTTATCGCCGACCCGCTAGGCTTGACCCCTCTTGAGTTGGTGCAAAATATCGTACGCCTAGCTCACTGGTTGTGCCCCTATGAAGCAGCTCTGGGTTTAGTGCTAACAACTGTGTGGGTGAAAAAGAGCTGACGTTAGCGTCCCTCTTGGCACGTGGCCACTTGCTAAGTTCCTCGGGGGCTCGAGTCTTTACCTTAACTTTGTCAAAGCTCTAAAGGGCCCAAAACTCGTGATGCCTGATGTTGGGTTAGCACGTAAGCGACATCAGTTGCCCACGCCTAAGATTATATGGCTAGACGGGGGGCACAGATCCCAACCCTAGCTGTGCAAAGGAGTTAACAAAATCCAAAGCTCCAAAGCTCTCGGGGACTCGCGCTGCCTGATATCAGTAGGCACGTACGTGGTACGAGATCCCTCCGTTGAGTACTATATAGCTTAGCTCGGGTTTCCCGGGATGCTAGCGACTTTGGTACACGAAAATTTGCAAGACATTAAAGATCTTCATCCCTAGATAAACAAAGTTTTGTCACAAAAATTTACACCAACTTACTACTCCTAATTTTTGCAGAAGCCGATCACTCTCAGGAGGCGTCGCCGACTGCTCGGGATCTTCGGCAGGCGGTAGGAGCTCGTGGTCCTCGACCATGGACGTGGCAAGACCCTCCAACCCCTACCGATAGGCAAAGACGTCTTCAAAAAACACCTTATCAGGAAGCCCAGTAGCCATCCGCCCGACATCCGCCTCA
>KE371596.1:288102-319354 GCA_000418225.1 Zizania latifolia | reverse complement strand
GATCCACCTCGCCGCCGCCGCGATGACGGACGTGCAGATGAGCGATTCCGAGCCCCAGCCGGCCGCTGCTCCGGTCGCTGCGGCGCCGGCGCCCGCCGTCCTCCACCGTAAGCGCCTCCCTCTCGCCTAAACCCTCGGTTTCCCCTCCCTCGACCTGTTAAATTCCTCAGATTTGGTCTGATTTGCTCGCGCCTTGTCGTCCCCAGATCTGAAGGAGATCGCCTCGGTGATCGAGGCCGGCTCGCTCTCCAAGGAGGTCCGCTGGATCTCCCGCGCAGTCCGTCTCACCGTTGCCCTCCGCCGCCGCCTTGCTGCCCGTGACGTCTCCACATTCGTCGCCTTCGCGCTGCCGGCTTCCTCCGATGCCTACGCCCGCCTCACCTCTCTCGTCCGCAAGGTTCATTGTTTCTGCTTCTGCTGTTACTAGTATCACTAAGCACGAGAGCAGGTAGAGCTTAGTCACGACTAGCCACATCCACATCTGCCGTTGACTCCATGACGCTATTATCACTGCTTAGATATAATTGTTGCCATACAAAGTTTACAAGGTAGTCATGCTTGCATGATCTGTGTAATGCTGTGAACTGCTCATTCCCATTGGTAGGTACCTCGACAAATTTCCCTGCCCAGAAACATTTACATTTGGTCGGTTTAATTTAGAACATTGAGCAGTACTGTGTGGGTTTGGGTTTTCTATGGTAAAACTGGAATTTCAGACCTTGGTACCAGTGATGCTAATTATCGATAGTTCATTTATCATCACTGTGTAATTGACACTTCTATGGCTATTTTGGATGGCATACATGCTTTTTATATTCTTTTCTTTTCTTTTTAGTTTTTGTTTGAATAAGCTAATCATATGGTTAAACTTTCACTAGTGAGCAGCAATTCTGTGTGGGTCTGGGGTTTTGTTGTCAGTACTGGAAGCCTATCATTGTTGGGTATGGGTCATGGGCATTTGTAATTGACACTTCTATGGCTATTTTGGATGGTATCTGTGTTTCTTTCATGCTTAAGCTAATCATATGTTATGACTGATTTTCTTTGATTTGTCGTTTGGAAGTACCTGTAAGTAGCAGTTAATTGAGATCCTTCATCTTTTGCTTCAGCTTTCAAAAACATCATATTTCGATCTGACGATCTATCATATGTTTGCAACATTATCCATTGTTCATTCTGTTATGTCTGTATGTGGAAGTTCATGCTATGTTTAGGACATGCTCTGGAAAGCTATTTGTACAAGGCTAGACCGCTAGAGGCTCTAGAGCCTAGAGCTGTAACTGCAATCTTTGTTACCCAAAAATCTGTGTGATTATATTTCTACAGTACCCAAGAATTTGGTTACCTGTATGAGACTGAGGAATACTTTTTGTACATTTCATTTTTATGTGACCTTTTGATGTGAATAACATAACTTGTTGATGCAGTATGGTCAATGTGCTTTCTATTTTTGCTGTTTTTTCATAGTTCTGAATAAGAAACTGCATACCTACAGCGTCCTTTTGTTTTCTTGTGTATACTATAGTAGAATAGGAGCTTAAATTTAGATATACTGTATTCATACTCGAGTTGCCTAATGTACGTATTTGTTACTTTTTAGGAAGATGAGACTGAGATGGATGTTGATACAGCAGCTCCGGCAACTCAGATTTCTATCAAGCATGGCCTCCCTGAGATTGAAATATATTGTTACTTGCTAGTGATTATTTTTCTTATTGACCAGAAGAAGTACGATGATGTACGTATAAGACAGCTGTTTTTATCTTCTGTTCTCTATGAGACATTAATTTGAAGTTGTCACTTGTCTATAGGCTAAAGCATGTGCCACTGCAAGCATTGCTCGTCTGAAGAACTTGAACAGGAGAACTGTGGATGTTTTGGCATCTAGACTGTACTTCTATTACTCATATGTGCATGAACTCACCAACAGCCTTGCTGAAATCCGTGGGTATGTTACTTTTTACTTTAATACCTAGTTGCTCACTATCCATTGTCAAACCAACCATAGTTAGTGTTCCTGTTTTTCCTTCATTTTCAGTTACCGTATTTAACAAACCGTTCCTACAATTACTGTGTTTTCAGGAGTCTGCTTGCATTACACAGAATGGCAACTTTACACCGTGATGAGCTTGGCCAGGTAGTTTTGGTTTCTATATATATCCTCACTAATTTAGCTATCATGTTTTGGAATTAAAATTTATGTACCTGTATTTGTTTTTCTTGATTACAGGAAACTTTGCTCAACCTGCTTCTTCGCAATTACCTCCACTATAATTTGTATGATCAGGCAGAAAAACTTAGGTCAAAAGCACCTCGGTTTGAAGCCCACTCCAATCAGCAAGTAATTGATCTGCTTGCATCATTCATTATTCTGCAGTATGAATTATTGTGTTTTGTTTGTAGCACATGTGAAGTTTCTTGATTTACTTAGATTTTGCTGTTATGTTTTATACTTTTATTATTAAGAGATCTGCTGTTTAGTTAATGCTTTGTGATTATTGAAGTATATGATCATCCTTCAGCCAACTGATTTTATAGGGCAGACTCTTGACAATTTGCTAATAAGTGCTCATATTGCAGTTCTGTCGATACCTATTCTACTTGGGGAAAATCAGGACAATTCAGTTGGAATACACTGATGCTAAGGAAAGCCTCCTGCAGGCTGCTCGAAAGGCACCCATTACAGCGCGTGGTTTTCGGATTCAATGCAACAAATGGGCTATTATAGTAAGGCTACTTCTTGGAGAGATTCCCGAGAGGACTGTTTTTATGCAGAAAGGAATGAAGCAAGCACTGACACCATATTTTGAGCTTACAAATGTAAGTAACTAATCTTTCTTCGAACACTATGTTGCAATAGGCGGTGACTCTGACTGACTTTAAATTTGTGGCCTCCAGGCTGTCAGGATTGGTGATCTTGAATTGTTTAGAGCTGTCGCAGATAAATTTGCAAGCACTTTCAGTGCAGACAGGACTCGCAATTTGATTGTGAGGTTGCGCCACAATGTTATTCGAACTGGACTGCGCAATATTAGCATTTCATACTCACGGATCTCCCTTGCTGACATTGCCAAGAAGCTAAGGCTTGACTCTGAGAATCCTGTTGCTGATGCAGAGAGCATTGTAGCCAAGGCTATAAGAGATGGTGCAATTGATGCCACCATAGATCATGCCAATAGCTGGATGGTGTCGAAAGAAACTGGTGATGTGTACTCGACAAACGAACCACAGATTGCATTCAACTCCCGGATTGCATTTTGCCTCAACATGCACAATGAAGCTGTCAAAGCCATGAGGTTTCCCCCGAATTCTCACAAAGAAAAGGAAAGTGCTGAGAAGCGCCGTGAGAGGCTCCAGCAAGAGGAGGAACTGGCAAAACACATGGCTGAGGAGGATGACGACGATTTTTAAGTTGGGTCACTTTTTGGCACTTTGAGCTGCCAATTGCAATTGTGAGTTGGTTGATCTTACAGACCCTAAATCATCAATTCCTGCCACTCAAGGATTATTTGAATCGTGAAAAACCATTTACTTCATTTGCCGTAAATTTATGTCGATCCGTATTTTATGACTCCAAAAATGTTAGTGGGTAACTTAGTTTCCCCCCTCTACTTGTATCACTTAATTCGAGGATTTTGTATCATCGGGAATGCGGCTTGTGCATTCAATCATGACTACTGGTTCCTGTGTGTATGTGCTTTAGTTTCTGCCGTTAAACGGTAATTTACTATGTTTCTCTGCATCTCATGGTTTGTTTCTTCACGAAGGTGGCCAAGCTATTTCGTGTAAGAGGTGATTTTCGCATCTTGAAGAGCAAAAACTAGCGTGGAGTCATGATAGTGTTGCCAAAATCTGTTGATTGCCGTGGCTGAAATGGATGATCGAGTATGTGACTCTAGTTGACGATATTATGTGTTGGATACATTCGGGAAAATGATCAATATTGAAGCAGGCAACTAGGGAGCGCAGCTCGCGGTGGGTTCAATAGGCCAGGTTAGTTTAGTAATAGTAGCGGCTACCGGCGCCTGCTAACATATTATTCATATCATAAGTTAGCATAAGTTCACCTGCTAATGTATTATTTATAAGTTAGCTTAAGTTTAACTGATCAAATAAGCTGTTGTCCATAAAAGTCTAACTGATCAAATATAGAAGCTTGTTGTCTAGCTTTAAATGGATTTTGAAATATGAGTGTTTGTTTAGTATGATAAAAATATTTTACTATCGTAAGGAGACCATTTATACAAGCAGTATGTGTCACGTGACATAGTGATAAAAACAAACTAAAATCCTCATTTTGATAGCCTTTTCCTACCAAGGAAAAAATGAAATTATGGATTATTTGATAACCCACGCTTGAATACATGAGTAAGAGAACACATCACGCTTCCCTGATCATCCGGGGATGTAGCTCAGATGGTAGAGCGCTCGCTTAGCATGCGAGAGGTACGGGGATCGATACCCCGCATCTCCAATTTTTTGTCCCTTTTTTTCTTCTTTTCTTACGATATATAAGTGCGTTAGTTGCATACTTGCATGCATAGTCCGCACGACCAAGTGTACATGTCGACCGCTATATATACGCTAGAATAGGTTTATATCAATGCTCAGCTTCTGCATGCCTTGGACTTTTGTACTGATCAATCACTCCTCTCTGTCTACTCTGTCTTATAAGCTTAATTGGAATTGGATAGGGATTCATTTCAGATGAATCAAGAGTTCATCGCGACCTCCAAGGGACAGGACGCATATATAGAAAGATTACATATATTTTATTTATTTGAGAGCGAGAATATACATTCAAGCTAATTAAGTTAATTTACACTTTGATCCAGTAATTAAGGTACTGAATCATTAGTTCCTCTTGCAAATTGAAGAGAACAGCACAAGCTAAACAACAACAAGCTATTATTGTATCTATTCTGTGTCAACAACAAGCTACCCCTGGACATTATCAATATTTACAAACAAGTCCCTCCGGCTTCAGTCCGTAGCCTCGGCCTCCATCTACTCCCTCGCGCCGGCCTCGCTGTCCTTCCCGCCGCCGCGCGACCCGATCGGCGCCGACGCCGCGTAGATCTCCGCGATCGACCGGATCCTCCTGTTCCTGCGCCGCCTCCCGCCCACCTCCTGCTCGTCCTCGTCCTCCACGTCGCCCACCCCACGCGCCGGCGTCGCGTTGTTGACGGACCGCGGCGACGACGAGAAGGACGACGACGCCGACGCGGCGGAGGGGACTCGCATGCCTCCCCAACGCCGGGTGAAGGCGGCGCCGCCGCCGGACGAGCTACTCTCGCTGAGGTGGATGAGCTGCTCCGCCGCCGCGAGCTCCAGCGGGGTGAAACGCGGCGGGGAGGTCGACGCCTGCGGGGACGACATGTCCCTTCCCATCTCCGCCTTCGCCGCCTCCGTCCAGCGGCCTAGGGCTCCCTCCATGGCGGCGGGGCGGTGCGGTGGGTGGTGGTGGTGGTGGGTGATTGGCGTAGGCCGCGCCGGGGTTGGCCTCTCTCCGGTTGATTTCGTGTGCTCTGTCCGATTTTTTTGGTTGGAATTTTGTGTTATTTTTCTTTTGTTAGGGTAAGGTTAATCCCGTCATGTGGTTGCTGCGGCGGAAACCGATGTGTACCAGGGACGGTTTGTGACTCTGCCTTCAAAAAAAAGAAAACACGGGGGCTTTTCTAAAAAAATGTTTGGCTTTGCTCTTTTACGCTTTACCCATCAGGGATGGTCGTCAGGATAGGGTTATCCACGTCCCAAATTCCCATTTTTTGATAGGAAATTTTTCTATTAGGAAATAGTGACGTGGTCAATTTTTTCATGTGGGTTAATATGAAAAAGTAATCCATCATGTACAATAAAGGTGAGATAGTTCTCTATCCCTCGTCCACGTTTCTCTATGGTAGTGGGGGCGGAGCCAATCTGAAAATGTAGGGGGACGAACTGGCTTGGGGCCACGCTGTGTGAGACTGCTGAGTGTGGTTGGGACGACTAGCATCAGACGGGGGCACGGGTATTATATTCATTTTCATTTTTTTAGAAACGGATACCCTGGATATTGATATGAAAATGGATACTATTGGATACGAATATGGATCAAATATAAAAAAGTTATCCATCAGGTACAATAAAAGTGAGATAGTTCTCCATCCCTTGTCCACGTTTCTCCGTGGGCTTTAAATATATGAGATTTTACTCAACTGTCATATTTTAACTTATTGTCTAACTTATTATGTTGGATAGTCTAATTATTCTAGTCTTTTTAGACTTATTTTTTTATTTTAATATGGAGACGAGAATTATATTATGTATTATTCTCTATACTGGAACGAAGTTGAGAGAGAGTTTCCTTGCAAGCAGGAATGAGAACGAAGACAATTTTTTTTTCTAATCGGAGAAAGGAGACAGGAAACAGGTATGTTAAACATCCTACTCTTTTCAGTTTCATAAAGTAAGTCATTTTAGACTTGTATTAAGAGTTGTCTAAAGCAAGTTATTTTGTATTTTATTATGTATTTTGGATGTTTATATCTCTAAAGTAGTACTACTTCCTCCTTATTTTTTATGCTGTCTTTACTCCCCCATTATATTTAATAGAGACAAATAAAAAATATATATTAATTAATTACTCTTTATTTCTGAAATCATGTTTAAAACGATTTGTTTTTAGGAGGAGTAGGCAATTTGAGCATTGACATCCCTGGTCGGGAGCGCTCCCATTTGTTCGAGGGGGCATTTGAAAAAAGGCAAGAAGGGAGAGGGAGTCGCGTGGAATTAACCGGTTTTTGTGTGGACGGAGTGCGCGGTTACGGACGGGCGGGCGGGACACGGCGCAGTGCGCGCTTCACGTGGTGTGCATTTACCGCCCGGTAATAGTCCTGTGATACGTGACTGAGAGCAGTTACACTTTGAAAATTATTTTTAAGAAAAAATAAAACAAGCAACTCTAACTTATTAAAAAATATTTAAATAAAGAATTTAACTTATATGATATTTGTGCAATAATTTAGATTGTGAACCTAACTATATAATTTATATTGTATAATCTGATTATATAAAAAATATTGCTATTCAAAACTTATATCATCTAGGTCAAAACAGACGAGTATTGGCAACGTAAAGGGTGCCAGCTGACGGCTGCATACTATATGGGCTTGTTTCTGACAAGAAGTAAGAATCTATATTTTTAGATTTTATACTAATTGATTTTCACAACCTGTAATCAAAATTGAAGGAGTTTTAGATTCTTTGAACACTGTAGCTATATATCATAAACTCTCCAAACATGTCATATATATGTTGTAGCCGCCTAGCTAGCTTAGGATAGATGGATATGTGTTAATAGTGTTGCTAATTAAACAACGGGGTCAAGGAAATAATTCGAATATATATATATACATACATGTCGATTATGTAAGGTGATTGGTGCACCCATATACATGCATTCAGTATATATGTATGTATGTATGTATGTACATGTATATATATGTATGTATGACCTTATTGTATGATCAATGACTGATCACAAAGTCACAAACTAGAATATTAATATATATATATATCATATCATATCATGTCTTTATTTTCCATATCTCCATCCTCCAGTCATTCAAACTCTACGTTTGTTAGTTCTTTCTTGTTTTCATTTATGTTTTCATTTTATATAGCGTCGAATCTTTTTCTGCTTTTCGTTTTCTTTTGTTGCATCTGTGTCTACCTGTTTTTTTAATTGTTCCATGCCGTGACACCTTCATTAAGTTTATTGTTCAAATGTTGTCAGACAGCAAGGGGAATTTGAAAAATTAATGTTTGTTAAATCATGGCACTAATTTGTTGCAACCTCGCTGATGATTTCCGTTTCGACTGAATTACATCATAGCTGTTCAACACAACTTGGATGAAACATTTTGGAGTGTGGGATCCGAGGACGGGTTCAATACTTTCAGAATCTCTAATTTTATAAACAATCTATTTTTTAATTATAAAATTCAGTAGCTAAAAAATTAAGCTTGACACTGTTCAAATAGAGAGTACCCGAGTTGTTTGGTATACTAATTAGTAATTTGGTACTCTAATGAGACAGTTGTGTTAAGTTTGGTGTTCCTAGTTTTTGTCGGTCAGATTGCATTGTTAATAACACATCGGATCGTCTTAATTACACGCTGCCTAGCACTCGTCAACCTACGGTCAGCTAGATTAGTCATGAAGTAATCATAAAACATGTGCAAGTCAACCCAGCGAGCTCTGGAAGCTTCCAGAATCCAGAGGCAAGCAAACGAAGCATTTCAATTCATTCGCAAGCCAGCAGAGAGATCGCAACAAATATCACAGCAGCGTGTACGCAGAAAGCACTTGCAGGCAGATCGTTGTGCCCGATCACGTACTGCGTCGTTTGAAATCAAAAGGGAGAAACTTTTGACAAGTTTTCTTCAAAAAAAGAAACTTTTAATTTACAAGTTTGGTGTTTTCTTCCTTTTTGTCGATCCATTCCACGTCGTCACCACGCGCAGGGGTGAATTGAAAAGAGAAAAATAAATAAAAGCGAAAGCAAAAACCCTAGAAGACAAAATATTTACACTGAGGTCCATCCGCGCCTTCCCGAATCCTCTAGAGCTTGCGCTGCTGCAGCCCCATCCGCTCGCTCTTCTTCCGCTTGCGGCCGCCGTCCTTCACCGGCAGCGTGGCGGCGTAGAGCTCGGCCAGCAGCCGGTACCTCTTCCTGACCCTCGTATCCAGCCCCGTCTCGTCGTCGTCGCCGGCCTGCTCCCCCGCCACCGCCTCGGCGGCTTTGTTCACCGACAGCGTCGAGGTCCTCGAGGAAGACGAGGCCTCCGCGCGATCGTCCTCCTCCCCGCCCCCGCTGACGCTGAGCTGCACCAGGTTGTCCGCCGCCTCCAGATCGGCCTCCGTGAATCCGTCGCCCGCCATCTCGGCGGCCGGCTTCGCCTCCATGCGTCGCCGATCGATCGATCTGTCCGCGCGTGTGAGCGTGGCTGCGGTTTGCGTGTTGGTTCGAGAGAAAGCTAAAAATGAGAGTGGTGATTTGAGGAGAGGACTCAACACGAGAGCCGGGTCGGGTTTATATAGCGAGCCAGACCCGCACAAACCGACTTGGGCCGCACGGTGCCGGACGGGCCTGTCGGGTCGCTGATGTGTGGGCCATAGCATCCGTGACGTGGGACGTCGCTATCCCTAAGTCCTTTTCTTGCATCTTGTCTCTTTTCATGTGTTGCGAGGTTAACACATTAGCACTTAGCAACAACTTTTCTCTTTTCGGTCGTTCCTAGTACAGAGTGAATGACACTTCAATCTTTTCTTTGTTCTGTTTTTACTGTTGACACAAATGCAATAGTATTAACGAGCCGAGCTAATATTTTAGCTCAACAGACTGGCCAGTCGTTCGAAAGATAGCTTGACTGAGCCGAGCCTAAGCCTAGCCGGCTCATTACCAGCCCTACACGTATGTACCAAGTGGCCACAAAAGATCTCCTTCGCCTTCGGGCTGGGCCATCATATCCTGCGCAGACTTTGGCCCAATAACTCTTGTGAGGCCCACTAGCCGTACATTGACAGGGCCCATGCAATGACACCATTTTCCTTGATTTTTTTTTACTTTTTTAATTTGCATAACTAATCCCACGATTCAAAAAATTACAATGCTAGTCTCCCAAAGACCCAAACACCTTTTTGGAGAGTGGTTTTTAAAAACTACCCACAAATTTTTCCACAGTCCATAGGTTGGGCAGTTTTTAAAATCTGCCTTCCAGGAAGAGTAGTGTTGCAATTTTTTGAACAGAGTTAATACTGTGAATTGAAAAAAAAAATAAAAAAATCTCTTTTGCTTGCTTAATTAACCACGAGTGCACTGTACTCTACTGTACGTGCATCTATCATTGCTGTCTTTTATTTCTTTTTTCGTTTTCTGCCATGCTACTAGTGGTGCCTGTACTTTGTCAATTGAATTGGATATTATTTACTACTGTCTTAAAGTTTAAAAATTTTTCTAAACAAAAATTTGTTCTAAATAAAGTAACATATTATTTGTAAATGTAATTTTTATCTTTAAAGTAATTATACTATGTATGAACTTATTACTCGTTACTTTATCTAATTATTTTTTATTACTCGTTACTCTATCTAATTATTTTTTATCACCCATCCTGAGGAACCTAGTATAATCTTTTTACTTATCTTCTTAATACATATATATAAACCTAAAACTTGCTATATTTTGTTATAGAGAGAGTACTATTTCCATTCGACACTATAAGTAGTTTAGCTTTTATAAAGTCAAACTTTTTTAATCTTCATTAAATTTAAATAAATATATATTAATATTTTTAATATTAAATAAACACGCTATTAAAATATATTTAATAGTTAATATAATAAAACTGTGTTAGTATATTATTTATAAAATTGACTAGAGTTGAAGAATATTAACTTTAAAAAAGTGGACACGACGGAATGAGTAAATTAGTTCAGGTGGACCTGCTTTCAAGGAAAAACGACCGATCGAAGAGTGAGATGTCATGGTCTAGCTAGCAAGATTTCAGAGGATCTGTGCAAGCCTGCCCTGCTCTGCTCCGTGCTGCCAATGGCTGTCCGGCGTCCTTCCAGTATTGATAAAAGGTTACTCGCTCGGTTTCATATTACGGGACTTCTCAGTCATGTCTAAATTTATATAAATACTAATAAATTTATATATATATATATATAATATTTATATTAATTTATAATGAATCTAGAAAAGATTAGAAAGTATTATAATATAAAACAAAAAGAGTACTTTATTTCAACTAATATTCAGTTGTCGCGATAAGAGTACCACATTCTTTATATATATATAAACACTCAAGCAAAATACAAACGCAGGCAAACAAGAGGCTAGCAGAAAGTGTTAGCCACTGTGTTGTCACCACAGATCAGCTCATGTGGCAAATACAGCGACCAAAGGCTAGCACTGACTATTTTTAAGTAGCGACATTGGATCACATACCTTCTCTAGATAGAAAATTAAGAATGTATCATCCGTATCTCATTAACATGTATGATTATTTTAGATCAATAACATGTAGGCTAGAATAATAAATCTTTAATTTTTATCTCGTTAGGATATATGATCAAAATTTTCTTTATATATCATTTCTCCTTAAAAAGTTCAAGAACATATGTACGACTGACTCCATTAAAAACAAGACTGTTCCTTTCGATCGTTGGTGGGAACGGTACATTGTCCCGTCTGGACTACCACTGGAGTACTGCTACTCCACGATCTACACGGGTGCAGGTTGCAACAAAATTAAGCAAGCAAACAAAACAAACTTAATTTTAATTTGATGTCGTCTGCAACAAACGGGTACATCAATTTCCAGGAAGGAAACTAAGTAAGGCACAAACCGACGTGATGATGATGTTGGCCCTATGTACCTCATTTCTTTGACGTACAGGAAAAGTCTCCATTTGGTTGAAATACTACAAATTAAAGTTTCTCAAAAACCATTCGTTCCAAAGATGCCAACAAAAAAAAATTATATGAGCAGAGCTCTAAACACTTCACTATAAGGCTCTCCTCCTAATGGCTGCCACGTAAAAGATGAGAAGATTGAACAGAGGAAATGAAGCCAAGACGGAAAGACCAACGGCACGAGGCTGCGAGGCGGCACGGCTGCAACCGCCGCCACCCTCTTCTCCTCTACCTCTTTGCCTACCGCGCGCTCTCTTCCTCTCCCTCGCTTCACCCCGCTGCTTTGTGCTAGATCTGTCTCCGGACGTGCCACTGGAGCCTTGCTGGACGCGTCGCCCACACCATCGGTGCCCCGCCGCCCCGCGCCATCGGTCTCCCCGCTTCGGCTTCATCCCTTTCATCCAATCTTCTTCTCTTCCACATAACAGCTATCCGGAGGAGGGTCTCACAGTACAGTGTTTAAAGCCTCTTCTCATAGAATTTTTCATACTAATGCCTAGCACTAACTACAGCAGCTTTAGGCCTCCTTTTATATTTTAGGGAGATTATGCCTAGCTTACAGTTTAAAAAACATATAATTTGTTTAGAATACAATTTATTGTCCAAATAAATCTAAGTCCTTACTCGATCCGGATTTATCAACTAAACACTAAACAAAACAAGCTAGAGATAATATAATATTTTATTATACTAGACAATAAACTTATATTTCAGAAACTATTTAAAACTATATCATAAGTTTCTTATAGCCTTTTTAGATAACATCTTATTTAAAATATTAAGATTTATAAACCAAATTATGTCGGAAAGGAGGCTTACTTCCCTAGCTTCCCCAAAACGTGATGCCTTCGAGGAAGAAAATATTACCAGTTTTGTGCAGGCACACTGCAGCTGGGACACGACACGACATGGCCAGTTGGGTAGCTTCTCAATCTCACCGGCCGTGCGCTCACTAATTAATCCTAGCCGCCACTACATGAGTAAGCATCACTCAATAGCTTGCTAAGATCGAACAACTTAATTTCTGGCTGGCAATGGCATCGATCAGAACGTCGTTGATGACACCCTCTGCAGCGTCGGCCTCTTCGCCGCCTCCGCCTCCGCCGCCGCCGCCTTCAGCTGCACGCACGCATCCATCCATCACTGTAAGATCGATCGATGGTGAAGAGAACTAATTACTAAACTCGACGAGATCGACCGAGACAGATTTGCAGGTGATATGATGATAATCGATCCGACGACGGACCTCCTGGCACTCGTGGCGGAGCGCGTCGTTCTCGGCGCGGAGGAGGCGGACCTCCTGCTCCAGCTCGTGCATGTACGCTTGCTTCCGCGCGCGGGACCGCTCCGCCGACTCGCGGTTCTTCATCGCGCGCCTCTTCCGCCGGTCCGCGCCGGTCGTCGTCGTCGTCGCGCCCTGCTGCAGCTCCACGCGGTACAGCAGCTCCTGCGCCTCCAGCCGTCCCGGCGCGGCGGCGGCGGCGGCGATGATGGTGTCCCCATGAGCCGCCGGTGGCAGCAGGAGGTCATCACCACCAGCTCGCTCCATGGCCATTTACGTCTCTTCAATTCTTTTGGCTTTGTTTGACGAGTAGCTCGCAGCAGGGAGCACAGTGTCCACTGCTGCTCTCTGCAGGGAGTGCTAGCTTTATAGGTGGCCAGTAGATAGAGCCACAAATAGAAAACTCACTAAACCCATTTTTGAGCGGTCTCGTCTGAGCTGACTCGTTCAGAACCGATGAAATGTATTCCAAATCTATTTAAGTTCATATACAAAATTAATGAATTAGTTTTGAGAGTACAAAATAAAATATTATTTATTAATAAGAAATTAACAAGGTAAAGTGATAAGGAAGGAATAATTTATGAACTAATGATAAGTAAGAAGATAACAATTATTTTTACAATAGAGTTGAAGAGTTAGAGATAACATTTTTAGGACCGCGGGAGTAGATTACTGGTCATAAAAATCCCTAAACAGTATAAATTCTCTAAAAAAATTTGATATAAAATTATAAAAATATTTATCAACTTTTTAGCATTGCATTCCTTTGTTCAAAAATTATCTATCATCATCTGCTGTCTACCCTGGCTTTCAAGTAGGTTATTCTTTAGAGAAGATAGCTGGCTAGCAATTTGGGAATCTGATGAGTGCGTATACCTATTTAAGACCCTTTTGGACACAAATTTATACTCTTATTCTTTTTGTTCCTAGAATATAACATGTTTTAAAGTATTTGTCCTAAATATATCAATATTTTACTTGTAAAAGATAATTTTTACTTTTAA
Source organism: Zizania latifolia (assembly GCA_000418225.1). NCBI lineage: Eukaryota > Viridiplantae > Streptophyta > Magnoliopsida > Poales > Poaceae > Zizania > Zizania latifolia. The sequence continues at coordinate 305,601 of KE371596.1, read as the reverse complement.
ACTATACATACTAAAAATTTGATTACTTTACCCAACAACTTCAAACATGCACCCACCCACCTCAAAGATGTTAGTATAGTCTTCTTATCCATCTCTTTAATAAATATGCACAAGTCTAAAACTTACTATATTTTAGAAGAACATACGTCATATCAATAATAGGTGGGCAACAAAATCTTAAGTTTTGCACAAGAATGCCCTAAATAGATAACACGAAAAATATCCTAAAAGGTAGCTACATGATTCTTTGTTCTTAAATAAATATGTTATAGTCAAATCCTAAAATCTTAAAGCATAGTAGATCAAAAATCTTATAATTTGATGCATAAAATGGTATTGATATATTTATAATTAATAATATTTTTCATATAGTTATATTTTTAATATTATATATAATATTTCTTCCGTCTCAAAATGTAAGGACTTTTAGGATTAAGAAGATATTCAAAAAGGCTATAATACTCTTGTCATAGTGAGTGAATGTGGGCTCAGAAGTAGTTAGATGGAGTAATAGGTAATAAAGTCTAAGGCTAGTATGTATATATTAAGATAAAAACAATCTTTTAATAGTATAGTTACTATATTTAGGATAAATTTTAAACTTTAAAAGAAATTATATTTTAGAATGGAGATAGGACATAAACATTACGTGTCGATATACAAACGTACTCCGTACACAACAACCAGAGGGGAGGACAATTGCAAATTAAACAGCTACTTGTCGTCATGAGTATTGACACATATCCAACCGTATGTACGCATGTATATTCTAGGCAGCCAGGGAGTACGGTAACCGTAGTTTATTTATTAGTAGTGTAACAATATAGTTTTGGTAGTAAAATTTACCTACAGTCACTACCGTAAAATATGTTATAAATAGCAGTCATTTAGTGTTGGCTGTGTATGAGCCGACATTGTAGATGTATCACTATCGGTTCGTAAACACGAGAACGTTAAGTTTTTGAATTTCACTATTACTGTCGGTTCATAGGCACTATCAGTATGCGACACTATCAGTGTTGGTTCTATTATGAATCGATACTAATAACTACTCTCACATGTATATATAAACCACTCATCCCACGAGACAATTGCTCACTACCCTCTCTTTTTCTTCTTGCACTCACTTCTTTTTTTCTCTCTCTTCTTCTTCTTAACCATTTCAATTGGTTGTCTTGTTTTCAATATCTGACGCTTGCTACTCCTTGTTGTAGAGAAGGGAAGCATTGGGGAAGAAGCCGGTGACCATGGTGAGCACAGAGAAGATGAAGAAGAAGAAGAGAAGAGGATCACCGAAGATGATGTAAAACTATTCGTGAACAGCTGCGGGCTCATCGACATCAAGAAGCAATCAAATCCAATGTACAAAATCTCTTAAACATATTCTCTTTAGAAAAACTTTTATGACTTTTTCCTTCCTTATCTCATCACGTATTTGTTGTATGTATGTGTATGTATTGTAAATGAATGTATGTGTATGTATTGATGTATACTCTAGTCTTGTGGTTGGGTGCATGTGAAGTGGTGGTGACATAAATTTGTTGCATGATTTTTTTGTGTATATGAAGTTGTAAGACAAATGAAACAAGTACCATCTTTTATCGTCTTTTGATCAAGTGCCTGAATGAATGTACAGAGTTAAAGATGGATGAATGAATGTATTTGAAACTCATCCACATCTCTGACTGATCAATCAACTAGTGTCGTGAGCAATAACTAGTTATTGCTCGATGTATGTTGTGCACTTTCAGTGTCGGTTCTATTACGAACCAGCACTGAAAGTGAGTATCAGTGTCGGTTCGTAATATAAACCGACACTGAAAGTGGCTACCAGTGTCGATTCTAGAACCATCACTAATAGTCGTGGACTATCAGTTTTGACTAATCAGTGACGGTTCAAAACCATCACTGATAGCGATTTTGATCCGACACTAATGATCGTTTCTACAGCACTGAGTATCATTGCCAATTATCGTTGGTTCGTCTACCCTCATATCATCTCATCTGATAATAGAAATAGAAATATGATTATTTCTTATCTAAATCAAGATGTTATATATATATATATATATGTATGTATATATTTAGGTTTTCCAGAAAGAATAATACTTTAGGTACGGTATGTTCTTATCTCTAGCATATGTTTCACCATAAATCTATCAAACTTGAGCATAGATCTGTCTTGTCATTTAGATGTTGATGATTTATGGTGTGTTTGATTGAGCTGTAGATTCTAAAAAAGCTGATATATATGAGCTGTGAGCTGTGGAAAAGCTGCTGTAAGCTGTGAGGTGTGAAAAAACTAAGAAGCTGTTTGGTTAGAATAATTGTGGATTTCTATTTTGATAGCCATGGGTGTTTGGTTACATTATTAATATGTAATTTTGCATGTAAAACATTGTAATCATGAAATTTTGTAATATTTATACTAAAATTATATATTTTTGAATTACACTAAAATAATATATTTTACTAAAATTTTACATGAACCGGTTTGTTGTAATGGCATGGTAGATAATTTTCGTTCAAAGTTGAATTGAGAAGCTGTAAAAGTTAGGGTCTCTTAGTTTTCAGTTTATATTATGAAAAAGCTGCCACTTTTAAAAAAGCTGGTTAGCCCGACTTGTTTGGTTCAGTTTTCAGTTTTCTAGTCAAGAAGCTGGTTAAAAAAGCTGAACCAAACACAGTTTTAAAAGACTCACTGATATCTCCTTATATATGCAAGATGCTAGAATTTACAAATCAATATTCTTCAAACATATTATAGAAAACCCTAATACAAATGGCTATATATCAAATAGATCAGATTATTGCCGGTTAAAAAGAAAAGAAAAAAGGCTTGCAATTGCATGCGTACGTGGTTGGTGGGCTACCCGTGGCCACGCCTGGATCTCGATATCTCCTCCTCTGTGTCGTCTCTGTCTCACACTCTGGCCCTTTTCCGGGCTAATCTCCGCTTCCCACATGAAGCAGCAAGCGTCCTTGTAACCAGCACGATCGTCTTTGTATTAAGTTTCATGTATTAGTCGATTCAATCTAAAAGCTTAAGTTGATAAAAAAACTGGTAATTCACTTTATATTTCAACACTCCCCCTTACGTTAGCCAGGATTTAAACTTGAGACCTCTGGCTCTGATACCATATTAGGTTTCATGTACCAGTTAGTTCAACCCAAAAACTTTAACAGATAGAAAAAAACAAACAATTCATTTTATATTTCAACGCTCTCTCTCAGCTTTCTTGAAATCACAAACTGCAGGCTGAATTTTCAAGGGGTCGCCAGTGCAGTCGACGGTGCTATCAACCAGGCAGCAACACTACTGCTTCCGGATTCCACGTAGTACAGCAATAATCGATCGCCTCTGCAATGCATCATCAGTGACTGTGACTGTAATTCCATCTTCCTCCATGGCCATGGGCGGCAGATCGAAGCAGCTCCATTCTGGCCGGCATGATGGACGTTTGGCATCAGCTGCGAAAAAGGGGTGAGAGGACGAGCTTGCAACTTGGTGGTGGCCTGATGTGACTGTAACGGCCATTTGGAAGAGTGGAGCTTGCTGATGATGACGGCTTCACTGTTAACTGAAACTCAATGGAATTAAACTGGTGCTGTGTTAAGCAATAATAGGGATTTTTGAGGTAATTACTGTGTTTTTATCTCAAAATCTTATTAGTATTACAATGATCTGTACTCTATTTATAGTTCTAAGGTTTAGCTATAAGATTTTACATCTAAACCTCTCGTTGACATATATGGTTATAGAAATATTTACGTCTTTTTATATATTATAGACCTACAAGCTATTACTATATAAACTGTGGCACCTCTAGACTAGACTCTTTTGTCTTAGCTTATATATTGGTTTATTATAATAATTTATATTTTTTGACTTACTACATGTCTATTAGTGTCGAGAATTCATGTCTTCATGAACTAGCTTCCCTATCTACCGCGAGCTCCGTCACATGTTGTGAGCTTCACTGTTTTTTTATTTTCGAAGAGGTCGTGACTATCTCTAACAGAAACCACTATTTCAGATCAAGCGGGGGAGATTTCAGTGGACAATATTCAGATCGACGCCTGCTAATAAGCAGATCTGCAACGTCGCACCGTGCTTTCTTTGTTCATGATTGTTGGTCACCTGCCTTCCCTATCTGTTGTCTTTGTGTCAAGAACCAGGCGGTATTGCAGTATGGGCTACAGTACACTGTGAATGAGCCAGAGCGGGCTGTGTGACCTGTTGTGATTTTGTAATGCGCGGTGTGGCTATAAATATACGAGAACAAGCTGTAACAGAACCATGGTTGAAACAGAATGAAAAGGGTGGCGGCTTGGCTGGGTGTTCCCTGCGTGAGAGTTCTAATTTTGTTCTTGCTGCGATACGTGATCTGCGTTTGATTTGTGATTGAGGTTGCTAACACTTTGGTCGAGTTTTTTTCTTCGTCAGCAACTGTTTCTAGACCGGTTACTGGTTTCTACTGTTACAAGTCTCATACATCACGAAAACTGTATAGTCGACAAGGCGATCAAGGCCTCTTCGTCTCAGCTCCCAAAAATAAAAAACAAAAGAGGCAATGAGATGCAAAATGCAAGAAAGAATTGGAATCAGACACCGCTGAAAATCTGAAAGTTTTCAGGTGGCAAGCATGAACACACATCCTCACACTTTCAGAAAAATCGCCAGTGTAATTGTACTGGGCCTGAGAAGAGAGATGGGCTGAGCGAAATGTGATTACTACTCAGCCCAAGAAAAGGCCCGGCCCAGCTGATTGGTGGGCCCATGATGAACCGGTGGGCCCCACCGTCGATACCCTGTCGACGAGGACGGCGTCGCCGCTCGCCACCCTCTCACCTCGTATCCTGCTCGCCGCGTCACAGCGTAAAGATGGCAATGGTACCCGAAACCTAAAATTTGATATATTTTTATCTTATTAAGATGTATATGGGGTTAAATTATTCACTCGTAAATTTGTTAATGAAAAAAAACAAAATTCGATGGGTACAAAGTTATAGATATGGTTTCATACTATCCATATATATCATTCAATAGATACCCGCCACACAATAAGCCATTTATTTATAGTTCAATCCATTAAAAACTCTAAGTTTATTTTAATTTTTCATAAAATCCTATGGTGGCCAACAGTATGTGTCTCTACTCCTCCTCACTCATCAGTGCTAACTCCAGAGTTCAGGACGTGAGATGTCCAGTATAGGCCACCACCAGGTGCCTGTGCTCCACCGTCTTCACGCTCTAGCCTCCAGTGCCAGTCGTCGCTAGTGCTTCACCGCCTTTACATGAGTACGCGACACGTATGCGATCTACGCCTTTATCCTCCAGTCGAGCAGCAGTGACTCTAGCAATCCGGTAGTCATCTAGTGACTCCCAATAGTTATTACGGGTATGAGTTACTTGATAGGTATATTTTACCCGTGTGAGTATGGGTCTGAGAAAAAATTAGATCCACATGTATATATAAGTTATTTGACAAAGAGATTTTTTCTTAACGTGTGTAGGTTTAAGATAGTCACACCCAACGGATATAGATGGGTAAAGACCCATTGCCATCTTTTCAGGCGTTGCCGTTGCCGTGACTCGCCTCGCTCTCATGCTTCCATCGCCGGATCCGCCCCCTCCTTCGCCAGGCCCGTCAAGGTACGTCTCATCCTCAGATCCATCCTCCACTGCCCCACCATGGTCGTTCGATCGATCGATCTGTGACTGACTGGTTTGTGCCCCGGTGGTTGGGGTTTTAACCTTCCCCTCGATCTCGGCCACCCGGTCTACGCGTCGTCTGTGGCTTAGCCGCCTGCCATGTCCGCCGCTCTCTCTCCCATCTCTCTCAGGGCATAGGAGAGCGGTGAAAGTTTTTTTCCTTCCTTTCGGATGGCAGAGCTGCTCTTTTTTTGTGCGCAAAACTGATCCATTTTCTATAGTGGATCCGGGCAGATCTGCTTTTCGCCTAGGGTTTAAGGGAGATTTTATGATTTGACATGGATTCGATTATTTGTTATAGATTACCGTGTGTCATTCTCACAAGTGTGAAATAATAAAAAAACCACTATCATCAAATATTTCCTATAAATTTCACTTTGTTCTAAAGTATTAGAGATTGGACGGCATCCTAATGATGAATTTGTTAGCGTGATTAGTACTAATTTGTTGGAGTGGATGCTAGTAATAGGTTCTCTCATTGTATGGGATAAAATGTTTGTTCTTTTGGGTTCTCCAAAAAAGTTGGTCCTATTATATAGTACTCCACCTGAAATGCCTTGCGTGTCTTGTCTTCCCTTGTTACAAAAAGAGATTTTAGTCATACAGCTTTATAAAATTCTTTGATTCAGGCTAGGCAGGGGAGGTTGTAATTAAACGCCCTAGCAGCAAAAAAAGTTGTTCTCTTGCGTGTTTGCATTGGAGAATTATGAGATTATTTCCTATCAATATCATATCTGGCAACTTATTCATCCCAACACCACACTGGCTACTGAGGCTAATTCAAGACACACGGCTAACCTGATAAATGTTGGGTGTATTAATGAATTGCTAGAACAGTAGAATAATGACGACAACACTGTTTGGTCTTCTATGCTTTGGTTTTTTGCCTGCGGATGCCGGATGGTGTGCTAGTCCTTTTCTGCAGTAACTTCTGTGATCTAAATGAACTTGTTCCATGAATTTCAGGCAACCAACACGAATTCGCTCTCTTTCACTGGTGGAAGTAAGGGAAATGCATTTCTCCGCATGCAGCCAATGCCAATGAGATTTGCTGTTTGCTGTTCCGTGAGTTCCATCCTTTCTCTTCATGCATGATTATCTGAAGTGCTGCTTTACCATGCTAGAGATGGTGATCTTCACTAGCACTTGTGTTGTTTCTGGATGAATGAAAATTTTCAGCTGGGGCCAAAAACCTTGTGACTGAGGAAAAATGCTCTAGCTGTTAGGATTCGTTCCTTGTATTTCTCATTCTAGAAGGATTTTTATTTGTTTTTTTAATTATACTGCACTGTTGACTGAGCAAAGCTATCCTATTTAAAGCTAAAATTTTCTAGTCTTTTTCTGCTCTTTTTGACGTAGCACTACTTACCAATTCCGCGCATTCTCTTGTTTCCTGGACAAGACCTACATATCGGCGTTCTCTACGACTCTACCACTTAGGCAATTGCCCTTTCGCATTTTATAGTGTTATGTTTGCTTGATACAGTTTTTTTTTTTTTTGAAAAAGAAGCGAGAGATCTGCTTTCTTGTATTAAAGGAGATCAGAAAGTTTTACAAACAAGAGAGAAAATATGGAACGAGAGGAGTAACTAAAGGTAAACAACAGGCATGAGGGAAGAGATTCAGGAGGATAACTTAGCAGCTTCCAGGGAACAAAGTTCTTGAAGCTCTGAGATTGTGATGCGAACTACTGTATCAATTGGGTCGATTGAGTTTTGGAAAATCCTACGATTGTGCTCCTTCCAAATGTTCCACCACATGTGAATCAGCAGGCCATTAAAATCTTTACGATGAGTCGGCTGGATACACCGAATTGCTGATCGCCACCAACATTGGATATTACTTCCAGTAGAAAGTGGAGGGATTCCTGAAATATTGTAGTGGTGTAGCAACTGAAACCAAGCTTGCTGGGTGAAACAGCAAAAACGAGCTATATGTTCTGAAGTTTCGAAGCCCACGAAGCAAAGCTTGCACGTTGGTGTGCAAGGCCAGCCACGTTTGATCAGATTATCCGCCGTTAGGATTTTATGCTGAATGAGGGTCCAAACAAAAAAATTGCAATTTGGTAGAGCACGAGCTTTCCAGAGATCCTTGCCTATGCAGGCGCTAGTGGATCCAAGGAATTGAATTCGGTAAGCAGATTGCGAAGAGTAACGAGCAGTAGATGTCCAATGCCAGGCGATCACGTCATTGATGTTGCTTAACGGTGGGAGCTAGCTTAGCCTGTCAGCTATGAACAGAAACTGGCTAAGCTCTGTGAAAGAGGTAATCTGCCTTACCCAATTGATCCAGCTATTATTTGTGAGAGCTTGCTTGACCGAAAGATTTTTTCGAGTGCTGATCTTGTACAAGTCTGGCGCTATTGATTTTAGAGGGGAGTGGTGAGTCCAATTGTCATGCCAAAACTTGGTTGATTCGCCATTTCCCACAGTGTTGACGGTCGAGGCCCTGAAAAGCTCCTCGTCTTTCTGGTTGCAGGGAATGGGCAGACCATTCCATGGCCTATCCCTATCTGTCCAAATGTACCATAACCAACGCAATCGAAGAGCCCTGCTCAACTTATGGAGGTCCAGAACACCGAGCCCTCTGAGGTCTTTTGGTCGACATGTTGCTTGCCAATTCACTAAGCAACGACCTTTGATGCTGTCGGTTTGAGTGTTGCCTTGCCAGAGAAAAGTTCGACGGATCGAATCAAGGCGTTTAATTAACCAATTGTTTTCTTGCAGAATTGTAAGTTGAAAAACTGGAATTGCGGATAGGACCGATTTGAGGACTTCCCTACCAGCCTTGCTTAAGAATTTGCCTTTCCAAGAAGCTAGTCTAGTAGCCACTTTGTCAATAATGGGTTGTAGGTCGTTTCTGCTGGGATTTTTATAGTGCAGGGTGAGACCTAGATACTTGCATGGAAAAGATTTGATCGTCGCTGGGAAAATTTGCAGGATTGGAGTGGTCTCCGAGTTGTCAACACAAAGAGGAAAAAGTTTTGTCTTGTCAAAGTTGATCATCAGGCTAGAGGCACGATCGAAAAGCTCTAGAATAGATTTGAGGCATGCAAATTGCTCCGGGCAATGTTTGATAAAAATACCCACGTCGTCGGCATAGAAGGACGCCCAAGGTTTAGCAGAGTCATCGAAGCCTGGTAGCAAGTTTAGTTCTTCAGCCATTGAGAATAGTCATTGCAAGGGGTCTATGGCCAAAATAAACAGCAGGGGAGAAAGGGGGTCCCCTTGGTGGACTCCTTGCCCATGCATGAAAGGAATGCCTTTGACTCCGTTGAGGGTGACGGCTGAGGAAGAGGTGGATAAAATTTGCGAAACCCATCGCGTCCATCTAGGGCCGAAACCACGGTGATGTAGCAATTCAATGAGATAAGACCAATTCACTGTATCAAAAGCCTTCGAGATGTCGAGCTTGATAAACCAGGATGGAGTCTACCGTTGAGCAAGGTTTTTGAGAGTTCCTTGGACCAGCAAGAAGTTATCATGCAGGGCTCTTTTTTTCACAAACCCGCTTTGGTTAGAGTTGATCAGTTCCGGCATGAGCGGAGCGAGTCTATTAGCCAGAACCTTGGTAAGAATCTTTGCAAAGCTGTGAGTTAGACTAATTGGCCGATAGTTTTGAGGAAGAGCTAGGTTTCCTTTCTTTGGGAGCAGAATGATATCTGCCGAATTTAACAAATGAAAATAACGAGGCCCTGAGAGGAGTAGATGGCGAATAGCATTGGTTATACAGTTTAAATCATGTCTCCTAACCCGTTTTTAATATGCATACAACAGGCAAAAAAGGAGACAGTGGAGAAGGTTTGTGACATTGTTAAGAAGCAACTTGCTGTTCCTGAGGGCACTGAAGTTTCCGGTGCATCCAAGTTCTCAGATCTTGGTGCCGATTCACTGGACACGGTAATTCTGCTCTGTCCATATTATTTTTAGGGATGTTATGCAGATAATTGTTCCGAACCAATCAGCACCTTACCAAAGTTATCTAAATAGCTCAGGGATCCTGAATAGCTGTATTATTGTAATCATTTTGGCTCTCAAAGTAACTTTTATCCTTTTAGTACTTTTCAGACTAGAATCTCAGATGTATTGGAATTTCTAAGTCGCTACATGATGTACGATAACTGTTGCATCAACTGTGAAATGGCCAAACAAGATATTTAATCTATATAATTCATCTATAGTTCAGACAAATGAACTTTCTTTTGATGTTTAACCTTTCAGTTAAAAGTTGACAGAAGCATGTACTTACTTTTGTTTAAAGGATCACAAGTTCTATTCGCAAGCAGTAAAACTCGTTGTGGGTTCGTTGTAGGTTGAGATTGTGATGGGTCTCGAGGAGGAGTTCCATATCAGCGTAGAAGAGTCAAGTGCGCAGTCAATTGCAACGGTTGAAGATGCTGCTGCGCACATCGACAAGCTTGTTGCTGCGGAATCGCCCAAATCACAATGTTGAAGCTCGTAGACTAGCTCTACGACTACCTTAAGCCAGCCCTTCTTGTTCTACCATTATATCCTAACCGTGGTTTTATGACCGGACGGTTCAGTGTTCTTCTCAGGACTATTGTCCCCTATGTCAGAATAATGTCAACTAAATTATTCAAGCTATTGGACAATGCAATGGTCATTTTTGTGCGCTGTGATTGTTGGGAGTTTGTAGCTTGTGAGAAGGCGAGGAGGTGCGGTGGACAGTGGGTGTTGTCAACCGCCTGTAAGATCCCACATTCCCACTATATTTGCCATGAAAGCTATAGGCTCTTGTCGTCCTGAGAATGTACTGAATGTTGGACTGCTACTCTACTTTTTATCGTGGATTTGGACAGTTTTGATGGCTGCGGTCACTTCTAGAATTTGAAAGCTACTTTTTAGAATTTGAATCTCTTTAAATGGTTTAGATTATAAATCAAATTGTAAAACTCAATAGCTATAAAATTTATAAATATACTGATTCTAGAAACTTAAAAAATACGAGCTTTTTTAGATTTTTATTAACTAATACTTATTGTCAGCTAAGAGCAAATGGTGAACGCTGGCTCAGTTAATATTGCGATTCTTTTCTTATTCACCAAACTGAATTTATGGACTGTTTGCACGTCGTCTGCTCAACAATGAATCAACCTACACTCACCTATATATGGTCATGGATGGTGCATACAAGGAGAGAACATGAATCGACGATTCTTGCCTACTTAACCCATCAAGATCAAATCAATCAAAGTACAACAACAGCAGCTTGAGCTTAAAACTATCTGATGAGACGATGGAGAGAGCAAATAGCAGAAATGGATCGGAATGGATGATGGGTGATGGCTTATTGCGCGGCGGCGGCGGTAGGAGGCCTCTTGGAGCACTTGGCCTGCACGGCGAGCGTGGCCGTGGTGCCGGGGCAGTTGACGTCGCCGCCGTAGAGTTCGTGCGAGATGGGGAGCACGCAGCTCTTCTTGCCGACGCAGGTCTTCTCGACCACCTCCTTGGTGCGCGGCGCGTGGCAGCTGCCGACGGTGTAGTTGCCGCAGATGCCGAGCGGGTTGCCGTAGCTGGCGAAGACGACCTGCTGGATCGTCTTCTTGGGCGGGCATGACAGCACGGCCTGCGGCTTGAGGTCGTCGGCGACCGCCTTCAGCTGGCTGTCCTTGCGCTCCCACGACCGGATGTGCGCCGGGTTCTTCTCGGAGATGAAGGTGCAGATGTTGTCACGCTTCACGGTGAGGATCATGATGGCGTCCAGCTTGCCGCCCTCCTCCTCGAACAGCATCAGCACGTTCCCCGTCGGCCTCAGCAACGACCGGGGCACGTGGTACAGGTACTGCGACGGCTTGCCGAGCGCGTGGTGGTACGACACCCAGTAGCGGCCGAGGCCCTCGCCGTTGACGTAGAAGACGCCCTTCCCCATCGGGCTCAGGTCGACCACCACCGGGTCGTCGCCAGACGGCTCGTCGAAGTGCCGCCGGTACCACGTCAGCGGCCGGTCGTTCTTCCCCGGCTTCCACTCCACGGCGCCCATCCCCTTCTCCGTGTGCACCTGCCGCCGCTCGCCTTCGAGGCCGACGAGATGCCCCCAGCCGTTGGTCGTCAGGTCCAGCGTCCCCGTGTTCAGCCCCTGGATCGTCACCGTGTGCACGCCGGCCTGCCGGTGCTCCAGGTACGCACCGCTGTCCTGAAAAACTCCATTACTGCAGCTCAGCTGGAGCTCCATCTCCTCGAATCGCTTCATTTCGATCAAATGACCAAGTACAGAAATTTCATTTAACTATACCATCATCCCAAGCGTGGACGAGAGGATGGAGATGTGGTTGACACCCACTTTGAGCTCCATGGCCTTCTCCAGCGTGTACGCCTTGTTCATCTTCGTCCCGTGCCCGCACCCTGCATGCATGCATGCGCGCACCCCCACCGGAGGCGGCGAAATCATTTAACCGGAGGACGGCGGAAGCAGCAGCTAGCAGAACCAAGAAACCATCATCCACGGAGGCCGATCGATCGATCGATGAGGTCGTCCAAGTTACCTACGAATACGTCGTTGACAAACGCCACGCTGGCGTGGCCGTGGCTGCCCACCTCCAGCACCGGCTTGATGTCCTTCCGGAACGGCAGGTCGTCCGCCTCCAGCCGGAAGCTGACACGACGACGAGACGTTGTTGGAACATGCAACTCAAAACTAAAAACAAAAATACAGTAGACGTACGTAGTATGTACCTGGTGGTGTACCAGACGTAGTCGGTGTTGTCCTTGGTGAGGTTGTAGAGCTCGAGGGGCCTCTGGGTGCGGAGCGTGGTCTGGCTGTAGCGCGGCACCTTCTCCTCGGGGAACATCTCCCACACGTTGTTGTGCACGGTCTGGTCGGCGAAGTGGAACGTCCGCTGGTTGTGCTGCGAGTTGACGTGCTGCGTGCTGAACACCACCGTGTTGCAGTCGGCGAGGATGCTCACCGACCGCCGCGCCACGAAGTACTTGTGCCCCCGGAACGTCACCGTCCCGTCCTCCTTGGTGTTGTGGTTCGACAGGAACGCCACGCACACCTTTTGGTCCGCCTTCTCGAACACCCGAGCCTGCACCCAAAACCATTTTTAGTCCAACTTTGATATTCATGGATCTAGGGTTTGTATGTATAATAAATTAGTTTAAAACAAAAACTAAATTACTCTATTAAATATCCTTAATTAGATGTTTTAGATATAGGATTTCTTGAAGCTAAGTTTGATCAGCAACAAAAAATTCTGAATCTGGAGTTGTACCAGGGGCGTAAGTAACTACGATTAAAGCGAAGCTAGCAAAAAATAGTTGAGATATACAGGCTAGGTTTTGTGAATTAATTTCTGAGATAAATGTTAGATTTAGAAAGAGTATATCTGATCAATTTAAATTTAAAGTACTAAACACTAATTTATTTTTTTATAGAGGTGCCTAGTAATGTGGCTCTGATTGCTTGCAATGCACAACTGCATGGCGTCGGGAAATAAGTCTTTTATACCTCTTGTGTCAAACACTATGTAAATAGTTATAAAAATTCATTAAAATATTTGCAACATTTACATAGTATCCAGTAGTATATTATAAAATTCTCTATTTTTGACCGAATTTATGAAAAATATATATTAATATTTATAATATAAAATAAATACACAATTAAGATATGTTTTACGGTTGGATTTAATGAAACTTATTTGATATTATAATTGTTTACATATTTTAATAAAATTGATTAAAGTTAAAAATTTTGATTTATAAAATATCAAATGAATTATAATACAGTTATAATATAAAACAATTCAGTTATAATATAAAACGGAGGAAATACATGTAAAATTATTGAAAAAAGAGAAACAAATCCACAGGGCGAAACCTCGTAGAGTTTGCCGAGCGGCTGTACGGAGGGCGTGCCCCAAAGCAGAGCCTTCTTGCACAGCCGCAGCGCGTGGTGCAGGTCTCTCAGATGCCCCCATTTCGGCTCCTTGAGCAGTCCTGCACACCATTGTCAGCTACAAACCAACTTTCTGAACAAAACATTTAATCTTCAGAGCTGCCGTCGTCTTTCATACCGAATTCGTCGAGAGGCGCCTCGTCGTAGTATCTCGGCATCACGAACGCGGCGCCTGTCCTTCCAAAGTTGGTTCCTCCATGGTACTGCTCACCCAAGAGTTGAATCAGTTTTCGTCAGTAATCTGTTCTGCTCCTACCGTCAAGAACACATCACTGCTGTTGTTAAGTACCATGTAGTAGTTAACCATTGTGCCGCCCACGGAGAAGAAGCGAGCCACGGCGAACGCAATGTCCTCCGCTGAGCGCTGGGATGGCGGATCACCGAAAACTCTGTACCTGTAGGCATCAAGAACCGAACAGAAACGAGCACATGCTCATCAGTAAGAAGACTTCAGAATTGTATATATTTTTCTCTCTGGCTGTCAGCATGGACAGTGATCTCATTGAACAAGGGAAATTGGATTGATCAAATTGTAGCAACTTACTGAGCAGTCCAGTTCTCTGTCCACAAGAGGGGCTTGTTCTTGCTAGCTGGACCTGGCCATGTATCTCCACAGTTCCTCCCATTGCAGGTTGGGATCTGGAGAAGGAAAATTCAGGTTCAGCGACTTAATCAGGGTGAATCCTTTTGAACATGAACACAACATGCAGAGTACAGAAAGTAATCAGTTTTTTATGCTGTCGGCAAGACTTGCGAGCTACAAAATGTGTGATCCTAATGAAGTTACCACTTCACCAGGAGCTTTCGTCTGCTTGCACATGATCCACGGAACTCCGGTGTCGGTGTTGGTGGCCATCTTAGCCGCCCAGTTGATGTACTTTGTGCCCTCCTCTTTGAATGCCACTTCCAGGTGCTGATACTCGTTCTCAATCTGTCATGCAGAAACATTTCGTCAGCAAGAACCGCCAGAATTCACAGTATCATCAATCGTTATGAAAACAACAGATTCTGCAAAAAAAAAAAGGGGGGGGGACGCATTTGACATATGAACCTGTGACAGGATGATGGGGCCTCCCTGTGATGCAAAGAGCTTTGCGTCCTTGAGCTTGTTCACTATGAGAGTGACAAACTCCTTCATGTGCTTCTGCACATATAAAAAAACCAACAGAGAATAACTGTCACCACCTGAACCTGAACTTACTTCCATTTCAACTCAAAATGCATCTGACCGCGTTTTTGAACAGTCTATAAATTTTCAGAAAATTGGACCAATATTTTAATGTACTGCCGAAAAAGATTGGATGAGGTCGTCAGATTGTTCACCTTGAAAGGCTCATTGTTCGTCCGGAAGATAATGTCAGGGACCTCCCGGAGCCAGTAGGGCAGGCCTCTGAAGAAGAAGAAGAAGAGCAGAAGACGAAATGTTAAACAGGAGTTGCAATGCAGAGATGAATACGCAATCGCGCATGTCTGAATGCGATGTGAAGCCACACAAACAACAAACCCATGGTTCCACTCGGCCTGGACGAACGGCCCGATCCGGATCATGGCGTACATCTCTTTCTCCTGGATCAGCTTGATGAACTTCACAAGGTCGTACCTCCCTTCGAAGTTGTACTGAAACACACAAACAGTCGATCGATCGATCGAACAATGCACATAATTCATATATATGTATATGCAATTGATTATGCAATGGCATGCATAGATCGATGAAATCAAATCGATGGAATGTGCAATTGAGAATATGCTTGATATGATGGTGAACAGCTAGCTACTCACCACACCCTTCTCGGGCTCATGGCCGTTCCAGAAGACGTAGGTCTCGATGACATTGAGTCCCCCCTCCTTGGCCTTGTTGATGAGGTCGTGCCAGGTATCGGGCGGGCTCCGCGGGTAGTGGATGGAGCCGGAGAAGAAGAGCTCCCTCCGGCCATCGATGATGAGCGAGCGGCGGTCGTAGGTGATGACGGTGCCGTTCTTGGTCAGTTCGTAGGCCGACGCCGACGCGGCGAGCGCGGCGGCGGCGGCGAGGAGGAGGACGAGCACCGCGGCCGCGGACATGTCATGCATGCGCGGGGGTCGACCGATCGCGGCGAGCGGCAGGGCGGGCGTGCGGTGATCTCCGGTGGTGCGTGCGTGGGTGAAACCAAGGGCTAGGAGGTGGCGCTGCTGCTAGTCCTAAAGAAGGAGGCGGAAGGAGTGCGTTGCGGAGGAGTGGTCGAGCGGGAACGGCGGTCAGAACGGCGGTCGTTGGCGTACGTGTTCCCGCTGGTGGCCGGTTTTGGTGGTGGCGACCATGCACGCTTCGCTGTGCATCCATGGCAGCAGATCCAAGAGCCTACCTAATTTTGGAGGGAAGCCACGCACGATGTGCACCACGCCACTCGTTTGCACGCTGCAGCCGGCAACTGTTCTCCTTATCAAATCAAATTTAGGATTTGCCATTCTTAACTATTGATTCCTTTATATAAAAAGACTTTATTTATAGTACTTTAATTTTATCTTGAATAAAAGACTGGAGAAGACTAGCGCTCGGATGTCCTACCGAGCGTGGATCTTCAGACGCACGCCTCCGCCGTCTGATTGAAACCTGCTTTTCGTATCGCGTATGGCTCAGTAAAACATTCGGCTTCAATGGTTGAAACATTTATCTTCAACGGGTGAACTATAGCAACACTTATCTTCACGTTAAAACATTAATCTTCACAGTAAAACATTCATTTTCAACACATGAAATATCTATCTTCAACAGGTGAAATATTTATCTTCAATAGGTGAAACATTCATATTCAATAGGTGAAACATTTCGAAATAAAAATCTTCAACAAGTGAAACATTTATCTTTAACAGATGAAACATTTATCTTCAACGAATAAAACATAGCATAAAACATTCAACAGGCGAAACATTCGAAATAAAACAGAGTAAAAAAATTTGAAATAAAAGCATGAAACATTTGAAATAAAAGGGCGAAACATTTTGCTCTCACGTATAAAACATTGAATTCTAATTACTGTAACAGGTGAAACATTTATCTTTAACTGATGAAACATTCATCTTTAACCAGTGAAACATTTATCTTCAACTGGTGAAATATTCATCTTCAACAGCTGAAACATTCATCTTCAAATTTCGTTGATGTCTATACGCTGGGCTGGCTATGCTGGGTTGACTACGCTGCGCGCTAGGCTACGCTGTGTGCGTTGGACTAGCTCGCTGGGCTGGGCTACGCTGCACGTCCACGAAGCAATATCAACCGTCATATTAAAATAGTGTTGTGTGGTGGAAGCTGCGTCCGACGCAATGCATGCAACACATCGGACGACCGTTCAACATCATTTTCATAAAAGATTTTGTTTCTGTATCTTTAACTATATTTGGTTTACAAATTAAATTTTGTTTCTTTAATATCCCCACCTATCACTTTATAATATTATTTATTATTAATAAGAAATACTTTTTTATTTACTGTCATCATTAATTTATCAATTTTGTCAAACAAGTGAAGTATCCTGAGACGAAGGTATTATATTTTTAGAAAAAAATCTACTTTACCCCCCGAAGTATTACTCTATAGACGAATGTTGTCCTCAACTAAAAAATTAGACTTTTAATCTCCCGAACTAATCTATACCGAATAAATAACCTCCCGGGGCGGTTTTCTATGGTGGTTTTGCTGACGTGGCGATCCACACTGGCGGTTTTTGCTGATGTGGCTATCTACGTGGCCCAACGCTAGAATTTGAACGGTGGGACCCACTTATCGGTGACACAAAAAATTTCTGTATCTCTATCTCTTTCTTTTTTTATTTTTTATTTTCCTTCTTTTCTTTTTCTTCTTTCCTTCTTTTTTCTTCTTCCTG
>KE371596.1:264996-277955 GCA_000418225.1 Zizania latifolia | reverse complement strand
TAGAATCACTTTTAGGGAGAATTAGCGATTATAATCAGTAAAATCTGAAGCCACGTCAAATGAGCACTTAAATCCATGTTGAAGAATCACTTTTAGCGACAATCAAAAATCAGAAGCAGTACAATTAGACTCTTCAGCCATGTCAAATGAGCACTTGAATCCATTTGGAGAAATTTCTGGGTTTGTTAATAATCTATTGGTCGCCTTGTGACCTTATCTGCGTTTCCACCAACAGAATATAAGGGGGATGTACTTGAATGGATCATACGTTCGGCCAGGAAGAAAAGTAAATATTCGGTTGCTTTCACGGCAGTTGAAAAGACAGATTAGAAGCAGCAGCAGAAGCTACTAAATTTGTCAAAAGTCACAGGAAAAGAGGACTGAGAACCACTGTACTTTCACGGTCGATCCTAGAACCTATACACAAAAGTGCAGCTCATGCATAGCTCTACTTTCTCAAGTACAGTTACCATCATGATTAACCACAAAATTCAGAATATATTATGCATTTTCTGTGTGCCAGATTCTGGAATTATGGATGGTGGTATCTACTTTCGTGTTCCTCACCCTGATTCTTCTTCTACGCTGAACCTGCCCAGTTCAGATCAGTTTCTTGCCAAATCGGCATGCGAACTTTAGTTTCTTAATTGTTGCTTAATGCTTAAAGCATCGGGCTAAATGCTTATCTACGCACAAATGGTTGCCCATTTCGCCTGCTGACGAACGCAGCGACTATTTCCTACTCTTGTCAGCGGTTACTCCAATGATCTCTCCGAGAGATCTAGATTTAAGATTTAAATTATAAAATTCGATAACTATAAAATCTTTAAATGAATTAAGATTCAAAAGCTACGAAACATCAGATTTTTTATATTCTCGTTAACTATATACTCCCAAGCTACATTTCTGTTTCTTAGGATCTAAAGTTCTCTAAATAAATCCTATGTTAAATGCCGGTTAATGAAAGGCTTGCAGAGGTACATGAAAAGGAGAAGGTCATCTTGTCCGGCCACGCCGCTGCAATATGCCCTTAAAAAATTGCTACCCAACCTATTTTTGTCTCTGGGTCAATGTGGCAGTGTCTTAATCTTGCGTCAGTTTTAGGTGTCTTGTACATGGAATTTAATATCTTTAGTTTGAGTTCAGATCTTCATATTAATCAAGCTTCTGGGTTAACTGGTTGGTGTAAAGAAACTGGTTCAGACGATGAACACGATTAATACAACGGTTGACCGTGATACAAGGCACTGCAACTGCAAAGTGATATATATGAGTCTAAGTCGCCATTGTTAACTCTTCTTTCCTGCAAGTTTGGCAGGCATGCACGCAGAAGGAGACTCCACGTTGTCCCTTCCGGTCTCTCTTGTTCGCCATTTTCTTCTCGCCACCAGTGTTCGTCTTCTTCCTCTCCCTGTTACTTTCGCCTCTTCTGTTACTCATATTACTGATCAGGGCATCGTGCAATACTGCAACGTGCAAGATACTGTACGTACAGATACGTATGCATCTGCGTATAGATTCTTCCTTCTTGGTAGATGACCCGTACAAGAAACCCCTGGTAGACCATAACTGTGCATTGTGTGAGCAGATGACAGCATGAAGCCATGAAATCTAACAGGAGTGACTGTCACAGACTGTACAGGTAAAATTGCTGGGAGATGGATAGGTTGTCTCTTGCGTGATTTGTCGCCAAGAGCGATGGAGACAGAGATAATAACGAGAGATTATCTCTTGCAACACCACTTAATTAACTGATATGATATATTGATATTGATAATCCAGCATGCTAAGAAAGAAAGATATTGTGGATACAAAACTGCAGGTGAGCCAAGGTAGTTGGTGTCTCAAGATAGATTCTTCATCAGTTGCGGCAGCAAACTAATGCCTCTTTCCATACTTAACCGTTCAAATTACCTCTAAACTTATTTTGTTTAATGTGTAATCAATAGTACCGTTATTTAGGTTTTTTTATATGGCAAATTTTAAGATCCATTAAATTAATAAGGACCGTTTATTTTAATAGATCTAACAAACCATGATTAAAAGGAGTTGGTGTCTTATCTTCTAGAGATAATATGATACCCTTATTTAATAACAATGATTAAAAGAAGTGGACGTCTTATCTCTAAAAGATAATATGTTAGCTTTTTTGTAACTAATTACTGAGATTAATTTTATTTTACCATAAAATAGTTTTTTATATTAAGTGAAATGGAGATCTAAATAAGCTTGAAAAAACTCAAAACATGATCTTTTTTTCTACCAACATGATCTAACGTGTGCTTATGTTTTATTTTGACAGTAAATTTTTTCATCTAAACAATTATATTGTTTTATACTATAACCTAGCTATAATGGTGTGCCGGAGGTAATAATAAACAAAATCGATAAGTGTAGCCGTCAAAATCTGGAGGGGTGTCAGATAGAATGAGACGGACCATAGATGCAGCTGCAAACGTTGAGCACCCAATTTCATAAGAGACAAGTACATTCTCCTCTCCTCTGGTGATCCAATCACTCCGCTCTCTCCGGTCCTTGCACTGTAATCGCAAGGTGATCGCAACAGCGACGGATCTGGCACATCCTCTCTGGTCAGAAATTCAGAATTCAGAACTGAACTGAACATTTGCTAGTTCCAGCCAACCACGTACCATTCCTCCCTCCCTCCATCCATCCAATCATGCAGTGACAACCTGAGGAAGCTAACACTCTTCTTTCACACTTGCAGATGGTTTAACTTTAATCCGGTCCTCAGTTCATCATCTGAATCCGTTTCGGAATTCAGACTGGCCTGCATGCATGATTGCGGACAAGATTGGTGTGCGGATGGAGCACCCCCCGACTCGGCGAGGTGGTTGAAGACGTCGTTAGATGGTCTATCTGATAAATTCCACCAACCTGATCGAAATGCGCACCTCGGTCTCCAATCCGATCGATGGAATCCAATGGCGATTGGCGAGCGAGCAATGACGGCGGCATGTTCTTGACTTTGTAACGACGGCAACCACCACCAGCATCATCGGAATTTGGAAGCACCTGCTTGTTCCTACTCGTTATTCGGAAAGCCAAAGCTGTTAGCTGCCACCTCCTCCTCCTTATCCTCTCCACCTAAAATATACTCCCCCAGTTTTTTATATAAGAATAATCTCAATGCTACAACTAGGATGATGTCTATGTCATTAATTATATAAGTTAATTTAGAAATCAAATTAAATAACGCCGTGATCTCTTATTTATTCTACTTTAAGAACTATGAGATGTTTATTATTTATTTGACAAAGATAGATATAAAGACAAGACAAAAAATACGTACAAGTTCTATATTATATTTGAGAAATAGTTGGAAAGACAATGGACATATAAGAAATTCTCCAACGGTGATCACTGATCACTGTGCAGAGGAAATCCCAAGTGCAACTAATGAGAGTGACTCGCAAGCTTATCCCAGCTAGCTGCCTTGTCACCGGCGCCGTAAAGGCAAGGCGCCTCAGCTCCTTTCTTCTCCGGCGACTCATCCGCTCTCATGGTTGTTTGCTGCTGACGATGATACAGCCTGTGGTCACCAGCAGCACTTTCGTTTCGATGCAATCTTCTTCTGTCATGGCGACGACCATTGCTGCCCCCCCGTGATGATGGTTCGAGTGATTGGTTGTGGAGTCCTAATTTGGACACCAACCTGAGCTGGGGCCCAGCTCGTGATGCCATTGCCATCCATGGTTGAAGCGTGCTGCACTTGGTGATCTCTGACGTGAAGCTCGAGCACATCCACAGAGCCTTCCATTTTTCTGATTTTTTTCATAGTGCTAATTAGTTATTAGTCAGTTGCGTATTATAAGATACATATTATAAGTTGTTTGGTTTTTTTTTATAATTTGAATTTGTCAAATTTTGATCAATTTTTTTAAAAAATTATACCAATAATTAAATATGTTATTTATTTCATACTACAGATGTCTAAATATTTTTACTTATTGGTCGAAATCGAAGAAGTTTAACTTTTAAAAAGTCAAACCACTTTTAAATAAAACAAAGATAGTAGTAAATAATGAGTAGTAGTTTAATACTCTCTCATTTTTTATAGGTCCTGTTTAGAACTTATGCATAAGAATTAAGATATCAACTAAAATAATTTAGTTTCTCATCATTTATTCTACTTTGAAGAAACCAGTCATTTATTTATGAGAGATGTAGTGTTTATTTGACCATTCCAAATATTGAATAAAAGATAAGAAAATAACTAAAATTTTCAAAACAACTTATATTTAGGAAAAAAGTTCGAAATATTAATCAACTTATGTAAAAAACCAGAGAAAGTAATTTATCAGAAGTGATACTCGAAAAATAGAAATGTACTTCATAGCGGATGTTAGACTGCTTACTAATCTCTAGGGTATTGTTTGATCAGAGGGAGCAAATAATTCCTGGCCGTCGGATGCGGTTCGTTGGTAAGTGAAGCTGACAGTATTATTGTTATCGTGTTAAGCACTGATTAATTAGCAAATTAAGGTAGGTTAAGTAGGCAGGTACTCCGTGTCGGAGTGGGGCCCAGGTGACAGTGACACGCGAGTGGGCGGTGGCTGGTTGGTAAAGCGTGAGGGTGTGGTGGGACCAGGGCGCGGGCCCCAGCGAGTGAGGCTTATCCGAAACCTGAGCTCTTCGAATCGGCAAAGTAGCCTCTCTTACGCAGCTAGCGCCACCGTTTCGATCAAATTATTAGGGCAAAATGATGGTTCGTTTTGATTGGTCAACTGTAACCACTTGCTTGTCAAAGTTTCTCCTTTCAGCTACTCTCTCGGGGATATTTGTAGCTCTGCCTTAAATCAAGTTATGTTTAATTAAGTTTATAAAATATAAAACAATACTAATAATAATTTTGATATCTAAAGAGTATCGTTAGTGTTAAACTCATTATGAAATATTTTTTATAGTTTGCTTATTTGATATGATATGTATTTCTTTTCTATGTATTTAGTCAAATTTAAAATAAAAAATATACTTATTTGGGACAGATATAAATATAATACTTTTTGTCTGAGTTCCAACCGGCCAATGGCAACGATGCTGCGTGTCGTGTGCTGCCCGCGCACCAACTTGGGAGCAACAAGTGGTCCAGTGGATCATAAATTCCGTTGGCTCGCCAACTTTTTTCGTGTGATATAATCCGTTCTTTTTTTTTGTTGAAAAGAACAGGAAGAGTCTTTTCTGGAGCCTTGGAAACAATCAAGAATTATATATCTCACGTACAAAAATCACCTCTGCCTCGTACTACTCGCGAAAAAAGAAGTCCGGCCTTTGAAAGAAACCACGAGGTGAGACGAAAAGCTGGGCCATTTAGGCATGCAGAGCCTTGTGGCTCGAGCCCTCAACACCTCAAATCACAAATGACAAGTCCTCTCATCAAAATAAATTTATAATAGTAATAATCTCCTCCCTCCCCTCTAAAATACAACAATTTCTATTATTTAAATTTTATCGCAAATATTATAACTTCTATAATTTTCTTCCCTAAATCTTTCTATTTTATTCTTATTGAAGTACTAGTTAAGGGATAGTTGAGAGGTAGTTTGAGCTTTTTTTCTTATATCTTAATAAATACGTCAAAGTCTAGAAATTGCTATAATTTAAAACAGAGAGAGTAATTTACTAAACAATTTACTATTTATTTTCCTCTTTCTTATTATTTTTCTCTATATTATTATAAGCCAACTTATTATAATCTTTATCTATAAGCTAGATTATCCCAAGACAAATAGATTTAATTAAAAAAGTAAAACCATCTTTTAAAATATTTTTCAACAACTTAAGTATATCATATATGAAGTTTTATAGAAATTGCATGGTTTAGGGGTTTAAAATACTCATGCCGCATCTTAATTGCACAGTTTAGGAGTTTAAATACTTTAATCGGGCCGATAATCCACTAAAACGACGGCGTTGCACGCAACAGTGTACAACGTCAGTACATCACATAGCTTTAGCATGAGGGTTTAGTCCAGACAACCTGACAAAGCCATCCACTTAACCCAAACAATTCTGCGTTCCTCTCAAACAAGAAAAAAGAAAGGCAGTGGTCATGTGCTACGACTATGCTTGCTGAATTGTGATATGATCAGGTTTCTTTGGGCGCGCCCTTGAGGCTGCAGCTTTCTCTGCTTCGATCTCAGCGACGTATTCATCGATTTCAGCCTCCTCCAGCTCGCGGAGACCATCCTTGTGTGTCATCACTGCGATCTCTATGTTCTTGCCACCGCTCTCAACAACCTGGAGACATCACGCCGATTGCTTAATAAAAACTACATTATAAATTCGTACTACTGCCAGAGTGCCAGAGGCATAAAAATGTATGTTGCCAAGCAGAGGATATAAATCATGAGTAGATAAACTCATAAACCAACTTAAGCAAAAGAAATGCACTGAAGAATGAACAATGAGTTGGTAGATGGCAAAGCAGGCAGGCATCTCTGTCTTCCAATAAGAAATAAAACACATTTCTTTCACTCAAAGAGCTGCAGGCATATGAACGCCTGTATGCACAGCAGCTTGACAAAATGCTCAATTGTCTATCAAATGAGGGCAGTAATGCCGTTGTTACTATCATATACTCAGATGTGACTGTCCATATGTGATAATCATTTGAAATAACCAATAAACATTTGTAGAACCAGATGCATACTTATAAGTAGTTATAACTTGAGTTTTTAAGTATTTAGTCATCAATTGTTCATGTTTGCAAGAACATAATCCGATTTGCAGTTAGACTAATGAAAAAGTACATGCCAATATGCTACACCAGCAGAAACCTATTTAATACATGTAGACTTAACTTGAAATTCGATTTGTAATGGATAATTAAATATAGTTTTTTTTTAAAAAAAATAGAGTGGTGTATATACATTTTATACCTGAATACATTTGACTACACCTTTGTGCCTTTTATCTCTCCACAATTATACTAAAGCAGCAAAGATGACAAAAAAATGGCCAGGTTTTCATATTTTGTAGTGCAGTTGAAGAAAACTACAGGAGCAGATTCTCTATGACACAGGTAAACAAAAATTTATATGCTGCTAATCAAACAACTTTAATAGCTTTTGAAGAAAAATAAACTCGAATAAGAATACCTGTAAAAAAATTTGAAACATTTCCTTACACTTGAATAATAAAATCCAAGGTGCAGATGAAAACCAATATAGGAATGCTGAAATAGTTGGAGATGAATGAAGAGAAAAAGCAGATCCAAGACTTATAGCATGTAGGCCATAGCAATTGCTTTGTGCACCGAACACTGGTAAGTAAAGCTAATGAAAGTAATCCCTATCCCACTCTATTTAGGGTCTCCATTGCATTTGGACTCAGCCCATTATAATAGAAAAATTGATGATTTGTCACTGTCAAGATGACCCTCCTGATTATGTTGCCACTCTATGATATTCACACATGAGACCATCTAAATCAATAACATGTGAGTCAATATGGCAAAAAATCGAAGTCACTTATTAGCCGTAGCAAATTATCAAATCTCTTGTTATGATAAGCTTCAGGGAACTTAATCCTTATACAAAATTGAGTCATGTGGAACTTAACGAAGGTAGCAACGTTCAACTATGGCATCTTACAGAACCAATCAACTATTTTCCCAATCAATAATAACACCAATAACTTGTGTGCATTTGTCTTCAGACGAGCAATTACTGGTACAGTGGTATGAATCAAGCTATAGGTTAGCTGTAAGATTGTTCAGTGTACCTCTAGGAGAGCTCGGATGGCAAGCTTGATGGTCTCCTTGCCGGAGGTTTCCTTGTAATTCTTCTCGAGGAACTCGCGCATGGAGTTGGAGTTGCGGCCAGTGGCATTGGCCTTCCAAGCGGAGAAGGTGCCGGAGGGATCGGTCTGGTACAACGCGGGCTTCTCAGTGTAGGGGTCGAATCCGACGATTAGGGTGGAGAGGCCGAAGGGGCGCACTCCGCCGCTCTGTGTGTACTTCTGCTGCAGGCCGGCGATGTAGCGCGTGATGTACTCGACGGTGACGGGATCCTCGACGGTGAGGCGGTGGCTCTGGCACTCGACGCGCGCCCGGTTGATGAGCACCCGCGCGTCCGCCTTGAGACCCGCGCAGGCCAGCGCGATGTGGTTGTCGAGGCTCGCGATCTTGCGCATGGACCTGGCGGCGAAATCCGGGGTTTCCGCGGGTGAGATACGGCGAAGGGGAAGGGAAAGGTTAAGTGGGGCAAGTCACCTGGAGTCCTGGAGCTTGGGGGTGGACTTCTTCTCGACGCCGAGGACGACGGTGTCGGAACCGCGGACGCCGACGGTGGCGTTTCCCTTGCGGACCGCCTCGAGGGCGTACTCCACCTGGAAGAGGTGGCCGTCGGGGGAGAAGACGGTGATCGCGCGGTCGTAGCGGGCCATCCCTGCTGTCGCCGCCGGCGAGGTCCTGTTGCTCTCGGTTCGCTTTTCCTTTGGAGCTGGAGCTGGGCGACTGGGCCGCCGCCTCCGCCTTTTCTCCGTCCCGCTCCAACTTTCTTTCTTGCGAGAGAAGAAGGCGAAGGCGACGACGACGAAATGTGGGCCCAAATATATGGGCCTTTCTCACGATGTAATTTTTTGTCGGCCTTATATTAGGCCCAACATATGAATCGGTCGTCATCCTGGGCCGCTCCGCACGTGAATCCAAACGGCCCAGATATGCCACGTAGACGGGTAACGGTCGAGAAAAAATATTTCACGCTTAAAGCTGTGCTAAATATCTTTTCTTTTATCTAATTATTAACAAATTTCAATGATTTTTATAGAAATTTGATGAAAAATCAATAAAAGCACATAGATAGACCAGAGACTTTTCGAAAAAAAACTTTATGGATTAAATGATTCAAATTTTATCCTAAAATATAAGATATTATAGAGTACTACATATCCTATCAACTATCTCTTATTCAATTTTATTCACGTCTTACCTCAACCATCTTCTCGCTTCACACGTACTATCTCTCATTAAATAAGGTGTCATAGTCTTTTTCCTTCTGCTTTATCTTTTCTACCCTACTATATAATTAACGAGTTGTGGGATGGATACATCGTCCCTCTGATAAATCTCAGCCATTCATTTGAGATCATCTACCATCTAAAAAATCTCAGCCATTCATCTTTATTCTGTTAAAAATAAAAAATATTAAATATTAAATCTCAAATCTCAATCAATCTTTATCCCAGCGAAATTATCTAATCTAATCATATATCCGCTAATCTCTCTCCTCTAATTTCGCGAATAGCCTCCCAAGCTTTCCTTTTTCTTCTCTTCTTTTCCCCTCTCTTCCGGCTCCGACTGGGACTCTTCTGTGGCGGCCGCGTGCGACATGACACAGGCGCGGAGTCGAGACCAGACGTTGGCCTTAGGTAGGTTGCGTGCGTGCGTCTGTCCGCCTCAGATGGTCAGAGGTGGCGGCGGTGGGGGCGCGAGCCTGGGTCTCGACCTCTCGGTGGTGATTCAGGCGGCGGTTGTAGGGCTGGTGCTGTTCTCAGTAGCCTTCATTGTCGTCCGCCGCGCCGCATCGCGGTACTTCATCGTCGACGCCGCGGGGTTCGCCGTCTCCTACGACAATCACGGATGACCCGATGCCACCGCGTGGGGAGCAGCAGCCCACGGCTGCTCCCGATGTCGCCGCGTGGGGTGCAAGCGCGTGCGGTACTGGTGCGTCCTCTCCTCCCCCACTTCTTCCTTTACCCACTGTTACTTGATGTCACATATGATCTTACAGTCTCATCCAGTTCCTGCGAAATTTGTCGTTTCTTTTGTGTAATTCCGGGTGCAGGCAATGGTACCAGGATCTCGCATGATTCTTGGTCAGGCCCGGGTTGTCCTGGCTGTGAGTTGTGATTCTAACTGTTGTTTCTTCATGTTCTTGGGAAATTGGTGTTTGGGATAAGTAGTCGTGATGTTGTTGTGTGCATATGTACGCAATAATGTGATTCATGTATGCTTGGTATGTGTGTGCGGATATATGCAATCGCGGGCTACTGTGGTTCGAGTGTTTTGATGAGGATACTTGCAGAGAGATGATCTTATCTCTTGTGGTGCTCATGTGCGTAATTTGTGTGATTGATTGTTTGGTTCTGTACTGGTGTATTAGGAGAAATTCAGGTTATTTTTTGTTGTCTTGAATGTGGTTCCCCCTATGAGAAGTTTTAATTTCTCACCTACTGTATATTTGGATGAGTAAGTATCAAAGCAGATAAACCATGATTGGTTACCGTGTTGTTTTGGCGAGTGTTAGTGCATCCCCACCAGAAAAATTGATTCTGAGTGTAACTCGGATGATTGGTTATCATTCATAGGTGTTTTATTCATTAAAATAATTCTGCTTTGCAGGTCTTTAAAATTTGAAAGATTTAAACTTGGGGTTTAATAATAGTACATATGCTTGTTTAGTTCATCTAAAAGGTAAGACTAAGTTGCTAAAACTTATATTTCCATTTTAAGAATTTGGATGTTTATGCAGGATATGTAAGTAGTGCAGTCACTTCTTCATTGTTTTTTAATCATTAATCAATATCTATGGCTTCATTATGTTGTCTAATAGTGCATGGCTTTATTATGTTGTCCAATAGTGCCTGTTTGGCTGTTTCATGTAGAATTCAAGTAGATGTTTTGAAGCAGAAACAGACTTGGTGATATTTATCATGAAGAGAAATTTCCCTGTGTGCCCTTGAGTTTTTGTCTCATCCCTTCCATATCCTTGAGTTTTGCTTCATGGACAAGTTACGGTTGGAACACTCATATTGCAGGTATACCGGTATTTTCTTTTGTCTTCTATATTCATCTTATTGTTTGGGGAGATGAATTTGTTAGTTTTCTTGGCTGCTTAAGAATTGAATGAGTAGACTGATGGTTCTTTTGGCACTTCTTCCAATTTTTAGTGGTGCAAGCTGTGCCTGACGCTACACAACAACGAGGCCGATGACATTAATCTTGACTCAGTTTTGCCAATCAAAGAGGTATTCACAGTTTTCTGGGAGGCTGTACGAGTATGAGAAAACTAACAAATATTGTTTGGTAGTATCCGTTGATGCTGAATTTCTGACTGGTGATTTTTTTCTTGAAGCAAATTGATGAAGCAGCGCAGGAAAAGCCTACTCACATCAACGCTTTTCAGTTGATTGGAATGGCTTCTGCTTTTGATCTTTCAGGTTTCTTCGAGGAAGAGGTTCGTATGGTGTCTTTTCATTCTAGACTTGCATGCATTTTCGTCTTTTTATCAGAACAAGATCATGTGTAGCATGATTAGCACCATAACAATAATGTACTCTCTCTCTCTCTCTTCACTCGTACCTTCCATGACCAGCACATCACTAAAAAGATAAGGTTTGAGAAAGATAAGGTTCACATCAACGCATTCACCACAACATTTATTCGACAAGATTGAGAATGCCGTGACGGAGATGGGATTCCATGTCCAGAGGGGTCATAGCAAGGTAGATATGCAAGACCTCCTTCTAATCACATCGTCATATTGACATGAATGATAAAACAGCTCCAAAAATCTAAAGGCGATAAACATGCAATCGTTTTGCAGCTGAAAGTAACAAAAAATTGCTATGATTAAAACAGCTCCAAAAATTGCAGTCTGAAGCTATTAATTTTTTTATTTAATGTGTACAAGTACAACACAGTTGGATCTGAAGCCCATGTATATAAAAAGGCACTTTGCTATATATGATTATAACTCATCAATTAAGTTATAGATCAAATTGTCTGTCAATAGATTTATTAGCAGGAGGGCATCAAAGGGAACAAGATCAGCATGCTTTCCGATTCACTTTTCTTCTGCAGCAATTTTAGGGAATTTTATGTTGGGATTCTATTATATTGCTCTGTGTCAGCTGATATTTCATTTCTCTCGGAACAATATGTGATTGTTTGTGATTTATGCAGTTAACATATAAAGACCAACGAGTATAAGCTTGATCTGTTTGGTGCCAACCAATCAACAACCAAGTTTCATGTCTGATCTCGACGTCTGGCTTTCATCTGCCTTCGGTATGCGATCACCGGGTATGGCCCTTCTCCTTGGTCGATGCGTGTAATAGGGTTTTTTTGCTTGTAGCTTTGTTTCCCTGCTTGTTTATGGGGATTAGCAATGCACCTGTTGCTTGTGAACGTTCATTTACTGCTTAATGGTGGGGGATTTGTAAGATAAACGATTGATGAAGATTTGTTTCCCTGCTTGTGTATGGGGATTTGTATGATCTCTCCATAAATCGTTTATCTAAATTATATTTGGTGGAATTATCTGTTCTGTTGTAATGGTCTAAAATCCTTGATTTAGATAGATCAAATAATTTTATGTTGCTATCTGATGAACTAATATCGAATATGCTAATAAGTTTAATTGAATTGAGTAATATATCCTACTATATAATTAGCGAGTTGAGAAAGTGGATACATCACTTATCTGGTAATCTCAACCATTTATCTACGATCATCACTCATCTATAAACCTAATTTCTCCTCTCGTCTAATCTAATCTCCTGTCGCCGCCTTCGGTCCTCCCAGCCGAGCTTCCTCCACCCCCGCGAAGCCCACGACAGCGATCGCCGCTACCACCCCCGATCCGGGGACGTCGCCGCCACTCCCATCTCTCACCGCCTCCCCTCCTACACTCCCAGAACCCTTACCCTAGCCCTCCCCGCCTTGCGGCCCGCACAGGTCACCGCGATGGCGAGCGGCGCCCCCGACGCCGGCATCGAACGGGTGCTGTTGACGGAGGCCAAGATCGCCGGCACGAACACGACGACGAGCGGCGCAGGCCTCGAGGGGCACCAACCTCGACCAGTTCTTCGACGACGTAGAGGGCGTCAAGGACAACATGCGCGGCCTCGAGGGGCTCCACCGGCGGCTGCAGTCGGCGCACGAGGAGAGCAAGACCGCACACGACGCCTGCGCCGTCAAGTCCCTCCGCTGC
>KE371596.1:225261-236736 GCA_000418225.1 Zizania latifolia | reverse complement strand
ATCAACAAAGTGAGACCTCGATGCAGCATCCAACAACTGGAGTGCTGCTTCATCCTAAATATGCTCTTCGATCTTCTGCTTGGCGAATTGAAGGAATGGAGACCTTGTATCGCCTGTTCAAAGCCATTTGCGTATTTCTAGAATGAATGGCGGCTCCATCTCTTCGAGCAGGCTGCTGTGACTTATTGCTCTTGCCTCAATCCTAATTATGTGGAATTGGATGAAGAGGTAACCCCTTAGTAATCTTTTCATGACCTCAGATTCCCTCTTAACTTTGCCTTTTGTTGGATGTTTTTGTTGCAGCTCTAACACTGAGCAACAGCGAAAAGCCGATCCAATATGGCCCTCCATCAACATCTCCAAACTTAGGATGCAATGCGAGAACGCCAACTGCTCTGTTGAACACCGCTCCATCGGCATCGGCTCCCCTCAAAGAAAGGGCTCAAGAAGCGGGCAGTGCCAAGATCGAAGGCATCGACTGATGATACTGAGCTGGTCCAGAAGAAAACCAACATAGCAGCTCCTTCTGTGCCTCAGCAAAAGAAAGTTGCCACTCATAAGAGGCAAACATCCACCGATGCAGGGGAGGAGTCACCAGTTAGGGGCTCGACCCACGTACCTACCACCGACATCCTACTCGTTCAATCGGTGGCAAGAATTTCGATGGACATCGTAAGTTTACAACCCCTGTTGATTCTTTATTTTATCAACCGTTAATTCTTATTTAGAGTGGGATCTGTTAGATTGCAAATATTGCGACGCCCCTTGCTACCGATGGCGCTAACGCGGCTGAGTCAACCCCATTAGAGATGGCTCCATCGGCACCACCACAAGGCCCTCCTCCTGTTGTCGTCGTCGTCGCACCGGTTACCACTGTTACTGCTACCCAGTAAGCTCCACCTGTTCCCCTATCGGCAATAGAGTTATCGACTTCTCTTCATCTCGCTCCTGTTGCTACCATTTTTTTGATGACCACTGACACTCTTGAAGCTGCCGTTCAGCCAATCTTGCCCTCAGCGAATCCGAAGGAGACTATATCGGCAGCGGTCAAGGATTCAGAACAGGATGTAGCTACAACAATAGACATTGATGTTGCCGATGAAGACGTACAAACAAGAGTTACAGACTCTAGGTGCGTGGGCCAAGTGACCGATACTAATCCCATCGAGTTGCCCTCAGTTAGTTATATTTCTAGCTGATTGTTTATATCCTTGACCCATGTCTCATAACATTCTTTTTTAGTAGTCTTTTGCTGGTCTTTTTTCTTTTGATGTCGGCAAGTATGTGGACCACGCGCAGCTTGCGAAGGCTGCCCTCAAGCCACCGAATCGGTTCCTGATGAAGTCCGCACTATTTTATCTGATATCTTGTGGTGGCTAAAGGATCCAATCGGCATCCTTGTGAACGACTCGGGGCTGATCAGAGCACGCTTTAACGACGTGATGAATCAGCTTCCCACGGATCTGGTCACAATCTTGACTCCTGCATCCTTCTTGGAATTCCATCGGCCTCGCTACTATTAGCTTCAACAACAAATAGCCGATCATGTTGAATTTAGGGCGTGGCAGTAGAGCATGCAGGCTGATTAGGTGGGCGTCAGGCAGAGAAAGATGAGCTCGATGCTCTAAGTGCTCAACCAGCCGCCGCACACGAGCGCCTCGACCAACTTTATGTTGAAGAGTCTAAACTTCTCGCTCGCTTGGATCAAATCCGACCGGATATTTCATCAATCTCCAAAGAGATTGAAGATCTGCCAGCCAAAATCAAAGCTCAAGAGAACAAGTTGGCGACCGCAGTTAGAGAGGCCTTCCGTCGTCACCAACAACTAAAGCCAATCCCCGGGAGTGACGAGGAAGATGCTAATAAGATAACTAAGATCGATGGGGTCCGGGACCGAGCTGTTACTGCACTGATCAACTTCTTGGGTGTGGCCGATTCTGATAATGAAGCAGCCCCATTAACTTGTTTATTGTTTTACAAACTCGTGATGTCTCAGAATGTCCTTATGAACTTTTTCTTCTAATTTTAATCTTTCAATGTTTTTATAATAGTTGTGCTAAAGGCGATATTCTCGATATCGGCTGTGCTCAAGGCGATGCTCTAGACATCGACTTTTGTACGTTTCAGCCCTAGTTGGCTGATTAGGTTTCGATCTAAACGCTCGAATGACACTTCTTTAAATATTTACCGTTGAGTGTCTTAGCAAACTCTTCTCCTTCTAATGTCTTCACAATATAAGCACTGCTAGGTTCAACTCAACTTATACGATAGGCCCCTCCCAATTAGGGGACCATTTTCTAAATCGATTGTCTTTAGACCCAATCGGTAGCACGAGTTTCTAGACCAAACCACCCTCTTCAAATGACTTGGATGATACCTTTTTTATTGTAATGTCTTGCCATCCTTGCCTTATTTTCTTCAACTTTTTTTAGAGCATGAAGCCGATTTTGAGCTAATCTTCCAATTCATCCGTCATTAATCTATAATAATCATCAGCCGTTAACTCGTTTTGCAATGCGAGTCACCTGGAACCGATGTCCATTTTCCATGGAAGAACGGATTCATGTCCATACACTAGTTGATAGGGTGGCACTTGAGTCGATCCATGGCATGCTATCCAATACGCCCATAATGCATCAGCTAAAGTAGTATGCCTCTTCCTTAGTTGCTCGGTGATCTTGCTTTTGATTAGCTTAATAAAACTTTTATTCAAAGCTTCTACTTATCCATTCACTTAGCCATAATATGGCAACAAATTTAATAACTTAATTCCCATAACGGTGGCAAACTGCTGAAATTCTTCTAACATGAAAATCAACCCTTCTTGATCTGTTGTAATCATCTAAGGGATTCTAAATCTGAAAATAATATGGCGTAGTCACGTTGATCGTTTATTTTGTGACAAGAATCCTATCATCAAATGGTTCGTTGATTTCTGTCGCCCTATAAAACAGTGACATGGTCAAATTAAAAAATTCGAGGGTGAAGTGTGCTAGCTTCTTAACAGGCTAGGCCGCACTTTATTCAGATTGTGAGTTGTGGCTGGTGCTAGGCCCAGCCAGGTATGGTATCTGCAAATGCTCAAAGCCATTGGGACACTCCAGTTTCCGGGATCAAACATGCTGGTGTGCACCATTTTCCAGAGCTCAAACGTGCTGGTGTGCACCTGTCTTAGACAACGAAATTTCTTTGGTGGACAGTGCTGTCAACAAAAACGTGGCAACTCAAACATGAAACTAGGCTACAGTGCTAACTAACTACTAAAAACATGTTTGGTCTAGCTCTAATTCCAACATCTATGCTATCTGGAGTTTGGAGTTTGTTTATATGATAAAATAGAGTAGTTTAATTTTTATTTTAAGTTTAAAATAAAAAAACTAGGTGACTCAACTAAATACTCTCAATTTATCGATAACTCTAGATCTAGAATTTTCTAAATCTAGCCAAACCTAACTCGTTTAGATCTAGAGTTGTGACAAGTAAGGCCTAAGAGCCCTCAAGTGACCATAAGTAAAAGAATGACTATAAATTTATATTTTTTGTGGAGTAATCCGAATGACGTGATCATGTAATAACTACATGGATCATGAGGGTCTTTTTAACCACAACACATATTGTAGCGGCACGGTAAAGAAAGCAACCAAGTACAGGTCTGATCGATCCACCAGATGATGATGCTTCCATTTCACCGATGACAGAAAATAGCAAGCTGCTGCTATTTCTATCCATTCTGCCCCCCTATAATGGCCACATTATATAGCATTCGTCATGCCCCGCTGTTCTGTCAAGGAGAAACTTCAGCACTGCACAGAGGGCATACCTGCAACACAATCAAACAAATTCATCACCTTCAGGCAATCAAGATAGTAATACCTAAATTGCTGCAATTATTGGATGTTCTCAACATGCCAAATTGTCTTCTATAGTCGGGCGGGCCAAGAATTTTTTTAAATAATATTGGACTGAGAACTCATCAAGGGGATGGTGGTCACTTTTCTGGATATGAAAGGAGGACTGGGGATGGTGTTCATTATATACCTTATTTAATTGCAGCCACTGGTTTATGCAGTCAGAATGGTATGAATGCTTGCAAGGAAGTGAAACAAACGATTCACCTTCCTAAAATTCCACATGACAAATAACACATCTGCAAAATAGTTTCATATATCAGCAGATTGTTACTGGTTTCGAAGCACCAGTTGCCCACCAGCAAGGCTGCACCACAAGCACACTAGTTAGGCAATGTTCAAGCTTTGCCCTGCTGATAGCAAAAAGGTAGATTATGTACCTCTTCACATAGTAGTAGAAGAAATCAGCAAGGATGAATGTCAGAACGATTTCAGAGAGAAGCACCATCGAAGGCCACAGACCATAGCCCAAAGCAATCAACAATCAACCACGGGTATCCAAAACCTGCAGAATAGAGCAAAGTTAATTGGTTTACATGTTCTCTCCAAACCAAATGAGTAAGGTTGGTACTATCTCATTCATTAAAAGTAACAGATTTCCCAAGATACAGCTTAAAACACAGATGTGATAATATGATAATATTCCCTAGGATATCATTGTCAACATATGAGAATGTGATGATGATAAAAACGGGAATACACATCAATTAAAATGCATTAGGTTGCCACATTGATTCTGATATTATGAATACTCACTGCACTGCAGTGTCACTTTGATGTGTGATAAACAATTAATAAAGTAGAGGTGGTGTTTCATTTTGTACCTCTAGCAGAATTACACATTTCACTACTGTTCATGCTACAGTACCCACGCGGTACTGTTCACATGGCAGCCAAGAATTAGATAAGATGCCAAGCTGGATTAGTTATCTATTTGCTGTTTAGATATAATCTTTATCTTTAATTAGTTACAGTTAGTTCCTATAATGAAGGACCTCTACTCTATACAAGGAGACTGGTAGTTTGTATTCAGATCAGTCAAGAAATAAATCAGTTTATCTCCTCTTTTGTTCCCTGCCACACAGCCCCTGGCGCCAGCCCCCTGCCTGCGCCATCTGCTGCTGCCGGCCCCTATTCTATCTACCGCACAGTCGTTACGGCATCGGGGAGACGAGGGACAACATGCCCTCGTCCTCCCGTCAGCCACGGTTACGCCCTCCGCTCGCTACCCCACGTTCCGCTACACAACGCCCGTGACAACTTGGTATCAGAGACCACCTTCCTCGGACACTCTCGCTGCCCGACGTCGATGACTACCGACGGCTCAGCCGCTACGTCGCCACCGGTGGAAGATGTGCTCAGGGAGGTCCTTCAAGGGATGCAAGAGCTCCAGCGCAGCAATCAAGAGTTGTGCGAGTCAATCAACCGCAACAATCGTCGGATGGACAATCTGTTGCTGCAACAAGCGCAAGATTTCGCCATCCGCCGACTCGAGCAAGGACCTGGCGAGGTGCTGCCGGCCGGTACCTCACGTGCAGGAGGTCAGGGCAGCCCGCGCCCCTTTCTGGCGACCCGTCCCTGTCCAATCGCCCCAACAGCTCAGCTCCGTAGTACCACAAGTTGAACTTTCCGACGTTCGACGGTACAATAGATCTGTTGCCTTGGCTTAATCGTTGCGACCAATTCTTCCATGGCCAACGTACGTCGAAGGACGATAAGGTCTAGCTCGCATCGTTCCATCTTCTAGATGGTGCCCAGTTGTGGTACTATCTCTACGAGCAGGACAACGACGCTCCGTCATGGCCACGATTCGTCGCTCTCATCAACACTAGATTCGGACCGCCGGTGCGCAGCAACCCTCTAAGGGAGCTTGCCAGCTTCGTGCTCCGGATTCGTCGATGACTTCTGCAAGCAATTCATGCGCTTGGCTTGTCATGACGACTCTCTCACCAAGTGGCAACAGATCAGGCTTTTCACCCATGCCTTGCAGGACCCCCTGAAGACTGATGTCGAGCTGTGGAACCTAGAGTCACTTGAATCGGCCATCAGCCTCGCTCGTGCCTATGAGCGTCGAACGGCCACTCTTCCATAGCCAACCTGTACCTCAAGCGCCAACGCTTCGTCAACAACTGGCCAGCCCTAGCATAGAACCCTCTCTCCAGCCGAGCTACAGTCACGCCGTGAGTAGGAACTCTGTTTCAATTGCAACGAGAAGTTCATCCCTGGGCACAACCGGCAATGCAAGCGCCTCTTCGTCATGGAAGTCGACTCGTGCACCAACGACACACCAGACGACCCAGCCATCTCCTTGTCGGCCTTGACCGGCATCACACCACAAACAGGACGGACCATGACAATATGTGCAAACATCAGTACCACTCCTCTCGTGGCCTTGTTGGACTCAGGATCGACGCATAACTTCATCGCCGACTCCGTGGTGGAACGCACGGGCCTTGTCATCAAACCACGCTCCGGGATCCATGTCACGGTCCCCACGCAGCGTCTACTTCAGTGTCAACAATAACGAGTTCGTCATCGACTGCCTGACCCTTCCTCTGGGTGGCTATGACCTCGTCCTTGGCGTACAATGGCTAGGGTCCCTCGGCCCTCTCGTCTGGGACTTTAGCCTATTGACGATGGCCTTTATCAACTCAGGCCGACAGGTTATATGGCATGGCTGACCAGATCACTATGCGCCACCGCACACACTCGCATACAACACCGATGATCTACTTCATGCCTTCCTTGACGACTTCACTGACATCTTTCAAGAGTCGATAGCTGACACATCATGGGTCCCCCATGACGAGTTCATTCGGCGATATCTTGCTTTCCAGCTCGAGGACAAGCTACTTCTCGGCGGCGGGGAAGATGTCAGGTGGGGGCAGGCTGGGCCACGGCTGCCAGGCCCAGCCACGTGCACAGTACTGCCCTGGTACTGTTCACGCTACGGTACCCACGTGGTACTGTTCACGTGGCAGCCAAGGATTAGATAAGATGCCAAGCTAGATTAGTTATCTATTTGTTGTTTAGATATAATCTTTATCTTCAGTTAGTTCCTAGAATAAAGAGCCTCTACTCTATATAAGGAGACTGGTAGTTTGTATTCAGATCAGTCAAGAAATAAACCAGTTTGGCTCCTCTTTTGTTTCCTGCTGCATAGCCCCTGGCGCCGGCCCCCTGCCTGTGCCATTTGCTACTGACGGCCCCTGTTCTATCTACCGTGCAGCCGTCACGGCGTCGAGGAGACAAGAGACAACACGCCCTCGCCCTCTCGTCAGTCACGGTTACGCCTTCTGCTCGCTACCCCACATTCCGCTACACAACGCCTGTGACAACAAGTCGGCCGACTAATCGCGATTAGTCGGCCTTCTCGGAAATTTTCTACCGACTAGGCCGCTTGATACGATCAAGTCGATTAATTTGCTGATCGGTCAACTAATCGCAACTAATCACAATTAGTTGGTCGACTTGATTTAGAGGTCGGAGTAGGTGTCGAGCTCGAGCGAGGAAAGGCGCATCTTGGCGGCGTGCTCGAAGCTGTAGAGGAAAAACTCGAGCTGCCATGCAGGGGTCATCGCGGCCGAGGATCACGCCGCTGGCCCCGCCGTTGGCCCCAGCAAGTTCATCTTCCACGGCAGTGGCGACAGATTGGTCCGGATTGGTGAGCGAGGTGGACAATGGGTTCTTCTGCTTGAGCTTCTTCTTCGTCTTCACGGAGATAGGATTAGTGGGCTTCTTGGTGAGGGATTTGGTGGGGCGGTGGGGCTTCTTGTCTTCTTCCTCTTGCGGTTGGTGGCGGTGGGCAGCCGCGACTCCACCGGGCGTCGGCGCCATTGTCTGGGCTTTCGTGGATCAGTTTCTAGGGTTTAAAGTCCTTTGCTGGTAGAGGGAAATGGGAAGAAAAGAAGGAAAGTATGTACATAGCAAGCTGTATACATAGCAGGAAAAGTATGTACATAGCAAGCTGTATACATAGCAGGGAAAGTATATACATAGCAAGCTGTATACATGGTAGGGAAATTATATACGTGGCAAGGTGTATACATGGCAAGGAAAGTATATACATGGCAGGAAAAAGATATACATGGCAGGGAAAGTATATACATGGTAGGCTATATATATGGTAAGGAAAGTATATACTTGGCAAGCTGTATACATGGTAGGGAAGGCATATACATCGCAAACTGTATACAACGACTAATCTACAATTAGTCACGACTAGTCGGTGCCCCTACGACAAGTCTCGACTATCTGATTTGAAATCATTGGTATGAACATTATTTACATCCTTGTTTCCTTTTGTTCTGTTTTGTCAATCTAAGGTTATCTGTTGTCTCAACTGTCAACCTACCTATTGTAAAGAGTAAATTTCATAAAACCCCAGATTTTGGGGCATAATTATCACAAAACCCTAGGTTATGAGTTTGTTTCACAAAACCTCAGGTTTTGAGGCAAAATGTTGCTCAAAACCCAATACCACTACTTCTTCTAGGAATTCCATCATCTGACAAGTGGGCCCCACTTTACAGCCCCCATCTGTTCTAATTGCCTTTCAATATCTCCGCAGAGCAGATCTGAAAGACAGGCAGCATGAGCTCAGGCATGACGATGATGCACGTGATGGTGTGCACCTGTCTTTGACAATGAAATTTCTTTGGTGGGCAGTGCAGTGAACAAAAATGTGGCCACTCAAACACGAAACTAGTCTACAATGCTAACTAACTACAAAGGACATATTTGATCTAGCTCTACCCTCGACATCTATCCTATTTGGAGTTTAGAGTTTGTTTGTATGATAAAATAAAATAGATAGATCAACTAAATACCCTCAATTTATTAACTGCTCTAGATCTATAATTTTTTAAGCTAGCCAAACCTAGCTCTTTTAGATCTAGAGCTGTGACTAGAAGCAGGGCCTAACAGCCCTCGAGTGACCATAAGTAAAAAGAATGACTAAATTGATATTTTTTGTGGAGTAATCCAAATTATGTGATCATGTAATAACTACATGGATCACACGGGTTTTTTCAACCACAACACATAATGTAGCGGCAAGGTAAAGAAAGCCACCAAGTACAGAGGTCGGTAATGAAAGCCACCAAGTACAGGGTTCGGTAAAGAAAGCCATCAAGTACAGAGGTCTCAGGTCTGAATGATCCACCAGATGCTGATGCTTCCATTTCACCGATGACAGAAAATAGCAAGCTGCCGCTATTTCTATCCATTCTGCCCCCCTATAATGGCCACACTATATAGCATTCGTCATGCCCCGCTGTTCTGTCAAGGAGAAACTTCAGCACTGCACAGAGGGCATACCTGAAACACAATCGAACAAATTCGTCACCTTCAGGCAATCAAGATAGTAATACCTAAATTGCTGCAATTATTGGATGTTCTCAACATGCCAAATGGTCTCCTATAGTCGGGCGGGCGAAGAATTTTTTTAAATAATATCGGACTGAGAACTCATCAAGGGGACGGTGGTCACTTTTCTGGATATGAAAGGAGGGACTGGGGACGGTGTTCATTATATACCTTATTTAATTGCAGCCACTGGTTTATGCAGTCAGAATGGTATGAATGCTTGCAAGGAAGTGAAACCAACGATTCACCTTCCTCAAATTCCACACGACAAATAACACATCTGCAAAATAGTTTCATATATCAGCAGATTGTTACTTATATAAAAAATCTGGGACATAAAAATTAGCATATGTTCCATACTGTTCCATGTTGCCATCTTGCTTATCCTGTGCCCTATAAGTTATGGAAGGTAATGAAGCAAGAGTATCAGCAGACAGGCCTCTGCTTTCTGTACCAACAACGTCACCCAATGCAACCAGCTCCTGAGAACACCACAAACATTAAAATTCAGTAGTGAATCCCAAAGCTTCAAGTGTACAAAACGCAAAGAATACTGGTGGCTTATAATGGACCAGGTAACTTTTGATAAAAAAGGAACAATTAACTTACCTCATAAGAATATTCATCTGGATCAACATCTTCCCATGCATCCTAAAGTTTGAGACACACAGGTAATTAAAATGTCAGACACTAGCTTTATTCTAGGAAGATTCTGGATAAGCACACCAAAAAAACAAGGCCATGGCATTATCAAAGATGTAAATTGCTCATTTGAGGATATTTTTTAAGCCAACTTTGCCCATCTCAATTACGGGCATTGATATTGAAAATGTGATTTTACATGAACAATAACATGCTTATTTGCAGGAATCAGAATCTGATCAGCAAGAGTAGCAGAAAAAATCGGTCCCAAATTATAGTTTCGGAATCTAGAAATGCAAATGGAGGGATGAAAGCCAGATCATGCATTTTGTGTTCAACGAACCTGTATCCCTTTCAACATGAGTAAGAGTAACACAATTCTAACTTGTAACTTCTAAACACCATGAAAGGAATGTGGTATAGATGCCATCACCAAATTGATTCTGTATGTACTTGAAACATTCAGTTATCCATGCTCTCATTCTCTCACAGAATCCAAATTATACAGTGAAGGATTGCATGAACATACGCATAAAACAGTGAATATATCTATTATGTGGTTAAGAGAGGGAAAAAAGAAGCCACTGTGTTTGCTCTTGAGGCCTAGAAATTACACATTAATTGGAGAAAAAGAAAAATATTTGCACAGTTAGATCATTGTGGGTTCAAATTATAACAGTGGAGATTGGTCATACAGAATACATTCGCGCCATTAGGTGGATCCACATTATAATGGTGCAGACTGATCATATAATTGCATTTACAAAATACAATTGCATTTACAGAAATAGGAGCGATAGTTGTACATCAAATGCAACTCAACTTTCAAATAAACTTTAATGTAGCTCCATGCAAATTGCGGGGGAAAATATAGTTGCATGCAAGATTGCGCGGGAAAAATCTGATAGCTAGGATACAAGCACCATAAACTCGTACAATGGAAAGAAATATCACCTGTGCATCATCCCCATCTTCTTCATCCTCTTCCTCAACGTCGCCATCATCATGATCCATCACTTGCCCTACAAATCAACAACAACAGAGTAAGCAACATACAGAAAGACATAAAACTGTGAAATGGCTCTTTTGTGAAAAAGGGAACCCCTTTTGCACTCACAATCACTGATTCCACCGAGCTCCACAAGCTGGCCGGCGACCTCGCGCTCCTCGGCGTCCTGCAGTGCCCTCGCGAAGGCTTCGTCGTCCTCGTATTGCGCAGGGTCTAGCTCGGCCGCGTCGCCCACATCTTCGTCCTCGTCGAGCGCCTCCTCTTCCCCTTCCTCGTCCTCCTCATAATCGCCCCCCTCGTCGCCATCGTGCTCCTCCCCATCCTCGTCGAACTCGTAACTCCCAGAATCCGAGGCCGCGTACTCGCCGCCGTTCACGCTAAGCATCATGTACGCCTGATCCTGCGCTGGAAAAGCAAGTAATCAGTCGCAACTCCCAGAACCCCGGGGGAGCCCTCGAGATCCCGAAGCCTACCTGCTCCTGGAGGACGCGGGCGAGGGCGAGGTCGGCCTCCTCCTGGCTTAGGCTAGTAAACGGCCGCCTCGACGCC
>KE371596.1:210783-225176 GCA_000418225.1 Zizania latifolia | reverse complement strand
GAGAAGGGAAGTGGAGAAGAAGGGGAAACGGAGGAGGACGACGCCGACTGGTTAAGCTTAACCGGGTATTTATAGGTCAGGTGGTTCAAACAAACGGCAGTACGGCACCAGAATCGATCAGGCACGGCAGCTCGTTTCCTTCCTCTTTTTTTCCTGGTCCCACATGTCAGCTCGTTTACTTCCTCTTTTTTTTTGCCTTGGTCCCACATGTCAGCTCGTTTACTTCCTCTTTTTTGCCTGGGTCCCACATGTCAGTTCGTTTCCTTCCTCGTTTACCGCCGTTCACGCATATTTGCCCGTTTTGATTTTGTGGATTTAACGTTTAACTAACAGTATTTTTACATTATCAAATTATATAGTATACAACGTGTATAATTAGATTCATAGTCCAAAGCATTGTATTAGTATTGTATATTTAGAGTTATTCTTTTTTACCTTGTTTTGAAATTACTAATAATAATGTATGTACTTTTGGTCAAAACGACATTTGAATATTTCATGTAAATTGGTACACTATCACCCAATCTGATATTATCATCATCTTCACTTATGTTCATATTTCTTCGATAGTCTGTGGAAGTTTTATAACGAGAGGTACAGAATATCCCTAAACCTTAAAAAGTGGAAGTTTTATAATGAAAGGTATAGAATATCCTTAGAACCTTGAAAAATAACCGGAAGCAAGTAGATGTGGTACTAGATTCATAAAATTGTGATAATTAGACCAATTGTATTCAACCTTGCTGTTGGCTTCCATAAGAGGTTATTGATCCTGACAACTATAGAAATAGGAATCATTGTCTAGTTGCCGACAGTAA
Source organism: Zizania latifolia (assembly GCA_000418225.1). Taxonomy (NCBI): domain Eukaryota; kingdom Viridiplantae; phylum Streptophyta; class Magnoliopsida; order Poales; family Poaceae; genus Zizania; species Zizania latifolia. The sequence continues at coordinate 224,358 of KE371596.1, read as the reverse complement.
CTCACTAGTTAACTCACTAGTTCTATAAACCTTATACCACAGCATGTAACTTTTCATCTCCTTTAATTTCCTGCATGATTATTCTACTTCAATATTGATTTATTGTCATCAAAACGGTGTATACATTTTTCCCTTTTATATTTAATATTGGACGGTTATAGGTGCAAATATAATGGTTTCTTATATAGATTAGCAGTTATGTCGAACCGTTAAATAAAAAATACTCTAGTGGATCATGAAACAGAACGCAACACAACAGAAGTTTACGACTTCTTCCAGGTTCACAAAACCACGATAACTAGAACCTTGAAAAATAATTGGATGCAAGTGGACCTGATACTAGGTTCATAAAATCGTGATAATTAGACCAATTATTACAGTTTTCATCGTGTTGTTGGCTTCCATTAAGAGGTTATTTATCCCAGTAACTATAGAAGCCAGAACCGTTGTCTACTTGTCGACGGTAACCAACCAATGAGTCAATGACTGGTTTTGTAAACCTTGTACCACTGTCTGTAACTTTTATCTCCTTTTATTTCGTGCATAAATTTTCTATTTCGATAAGGAAAGGGTGCATCTTATATAACTATATAGATCAATATCAGCTGAATTTAGATTCATCGTCGTCAAAACGGTGTATATTGTTTTTCTCTTTTATATTTAATATTAGACATTTATAGGTGTTTGATGCAAATATAATGTTTTCTTATATAGATTAGCAGTTATGTCCAACCATTAAATAAAAAATACTCTAATGGATTATGAAACATATACAACACAACACAATCCATTACGATGCTTCCGCCCCATCTCACATTTCTGCTACACAAACAACACAAATTAGTGTAAATTGTAAACGAAACGGAATGAGCACATCTGAGTAAGAATCTGAAAGGGAGAGTTCTCTAGTTTCTGGTTGCTATTTCATTTCCAGCTTCTGTAGTTATTGAGTTTTATAATCTAAAATATGAATATGAACTTTTTAAAGAAGCTTCATGTTCTAAGAGTGCTTATAACTGTTAAAATCTCCCTCAAACAACGCTTAATAACTGTTAAAATCTCCCTCAAACAGGGCTTAATCTAATCTATTCTGGTGTTGCGACAACTGATCATATAGAAGCTAACCTAGTTTTAAAAAAACTAATCTGGATATCGGTCTGCTCAACATCCTACATTTCAATACGGTCTCTGGACTCTGGTACAGCTTTCACATTAACAATTTGTAACTGAAAAAAAAACGAACAAACGAAGCTCTGATATCTGACCCACTTGGGATGAGAAAAAGGTTGGACGCTAGAAGCTGTTCTATAGTACGAGTGGAGCACAAAGCCATTCTGTTGTGTATCCAGCAGCCATTTTTAGTTTTTTACACCACTCCAGACGGAAGTCGAAGCACCAGTTGCCCACCAACAAGGCTGCACCACAAGAACACTAGTTAGGCAATGTTCACGCTTTGCCTTGCTGATAGCAAAAAGGTAGATTATGTACCTCTTCACATAGCAGTAGCAGAAATCAGCAAGGATGAACGTCTGAATGATTTCAGAGAAGCACCATCGAAGGCCACAGACCATAGCCCAGAGCAGTCAACAATCGGCCACGGGTATCGGGTATCCAAAACCTCCATAATAGAGCATAGTTAATTGCTTTACATGGGCTCTCCAAACCAAATGAGTAAGGTTGTTACTATCTCATGCATTAAAAGTAACAGATTTCTTAAAACGCAGATGTGATAATATGATAATATTCCTTAGGATATCATTCTTAACGTATGAGCATGTGATGATGATAGAAAAGGGAACACACATCAATTAAAATGCATTAGGTTGCCACATTAATTCCGATATTATCAATACTCACTGCACTGCAGTGTCACTTTGATGTGTGAGAAACAATAAATAAACTAGAGGTGGTCTTTCATTTTGTACTTCTAGCAGAATTACACATTTCACGTGTTTCCTATTATTCTGTTTTGTTCATCTAAGTTTATGTGTCGCATTAAGCCCTCAACTCTCAACCTACTTCTTGTAAATGCCATGTGCTATAACTGGTATGAACATAATTTACATCTTTGTTTCCTTTTGTTCTGTTTTGTCAATCGAAGGTTATCTGTTGTCCCAACTATCGACCTACCTATTGTAAAGAGTAAATTTCATAAAACCCCAGATTTTGGGGCATAATTATCACAAAACCCTAGGTTATGGGTTTGTTTAACAAAACCTCTTGTTTTGAGGCAAATTGTTGCTCAATACCAAATACCACTACTTCCTCTAGGAATTCCATCATCTGACAAGTGGGCCCCACTTTTCAGCCCCCATCTCTTCTCATTGCCTTACAATATCTCAGCAGAGCAGATCTGAAAGACGGGCAGCATGAGCTCAGGCACGACGACGATTCACGTGCGGGTGTGCACCTGTCTTTGACAATGAAATTTCTTTGGTAGGCAGTGCAGTGAACAAAAATTGGCCACTCAAACATGAAACTAGGCTACAATGCTAGCTAACTACGAATGACATGTTTGTGTTAGAGATATATATTGTTTTATTGTTTTGTGTAATATCCCTAGAGTATAAGAGGCTTTGTGCATATCCTTACACCTGTACATATGTATGTATTTCGGCTCAGGGCCTCTAGTGAATATAAGTTGCTATTCCTAACATGGTATTGGAGCTAGGTTTTCTACAGGACTCAACAACTCGTCCGAAACCCTAGATTTTTCTTTCCGTCGGGTTCTCCTGTTCCCGCCGGTTCCTCTTCCCGTCGTCCTGTTCGTGACGGCTCGTCGGCACTCCTGGCCAGATCCGGCTCCCTCCCCGTCGGATCGGCCTCTTCCCCACTGGATCTGCTGCGCCGGTGCCCGTCTCTAGGCCAGCAGATCTACCGCTGGCAGCTCGGATCGGCGACGTCTCCCCACGATTTGCTTGTCTCCCACCCGCCCGCTGTGCTCCCATCCGCACGACGTGCTCCCGGCGGACGCGCCTTCTCGGCCGACGATCTGACGCGCCTGCCCAGCCGCCGCTGCCTCCCATTGCCGGACTCCTCCGCCGGCCGTCGGACAACTCCACCGCCCGTCGGACTCCACCGGTTATCTGTCTCTGCCTCTGGCGCCTGCTCTGCCCCTCTGTTCGTGACCCATCTCACGTAACAGAGTCGGTGCCGACTCGGTAAAAAAAACAAAAAAAACAAAAAAAGACAAAAAAAAGTTACAACAGCTCGTCGCTTCCTTTGCGCTCTCGCCGTCGACTGCCGCTTCTCATTTGCGCTCTCGTCGTCATTTCACATCTCTTCAGGATGTCGTCGAGCACCGTTTCAGTTCTTCAGTTTTCGGTGCTCTTTGATGGTGCCAACTACCGGGACTTCATGCAGCATATGCGCGTTCACATGCGCGGCCTTCGTCTTTGGGGTGTTCTTTGTGGCGATGTTCCTTGTCCGCCTTCCCTGGAGCCTCCGACGAAGCCCGTGCAGCCGACTGTTGACACAGGAGATAGGGCAGCTCTTGATATCGCCACTGCTGCTTTTGAGAAGGCTGTCTCCGCCTATTTAGATGCTTTAGAGTTGTATCGTGATCGGTTGTTTGATATTGCTCAGTGGATGGATGATGATGCTCGTGCGGTGTCTATTCTGATTGCTAGTGTGGAGCACATGTTTTCTTCTGAGATTGTTGGGCTCTCTACTGCCTTTCAGATGTGGACTCATCTTCGTCAGACTTATGAGCCGTCAGGGGATGCTCTTTATGTCTGTTGTTCGCCAGGAGCAGTCTCTTCAGCAGGGTGATGCCACAGTTGATGCTTTCTATTCTCAGATGTCAGATGTGTAGCGTAAGTTGGACTATCTTTCTATTGCTGGTTTCCACTTTTGTCAGTGCTGCTTGGCTCTTCGTGCTGAGCGTGACTTTCAACATCTCTATGAGTTCCTGACTCGTCTTCGTCCGGAGTTTGAGTAGCGTCGGGCTTAGCTGCTTGCTCGATACCCTCGTGTCACACTTGTGGAGGCTCTTACGGAGTTGCGCTCAGAGGAGACTCGTCTGTGTGGTTCTGGACTGTTGCTACTTTCTTCAATGCTAGCTGCTCGTCCACCTATTGCGCCTACGTCTTCGACTACACCGTCGTCTGCTCCTCGTGCGACTCATGCGCCCACTTCAGGTGGTGGTGCCCGTCCTTGCAGTGCCTACTGCAGCAAGGAGGGGCATGTCGAGGCGAACTGCTACCGGAAGAAGCATCTTCGACGTTCCTCTGGTGCTCCTACTTCGGCTACCTCCTCGACTACCTCGTCGACCGACACTCAGCAGGAGATTGTGACGCTGCTTCGTCGCCTAGTTGCTACCTTTGGCTTTGTACCGATGGGTTCTGCTGGTTCTGCTACTCTCTCTTCTGTCACTGAGAGATCACCTCCTACGCAGTTAGGTACTTTACCTTGGATTCTTGATTCAGGAGCATCTTTTCATATGACTTCTGATTCTTCTAGTCTGTCATCGCTTCATTCTCTTGTTTCTCCTATTCATGTTGTTACTGCTGATGGTACTTTTCTTCCTGTTGCTGGTCGGGGCACTCTTAGCACTTCTTCTTTTAGCGTTCCCTCTGTTGCTCATGTTCCCCAACTCACCATGCAGCTCATGTCAGCTGGTCAGTTTACTGACCACGGTTGTCATGTTATCCTAGATTCTGACTCTTTCTGTGTTCAGGATCGTCGGACGGGCGCTCTGATTAGTACTGGCCCCCGGCGCCATGATTCTCAGCGTCTATGGAAGCTTGACTGGTTTCGTCTTCCTTCCATTGCCGCCGCTGGTCTTTCTGCTTCCTCGACTACTGGCTCCTTCCAGTAGTGGCATTATCGTCTAGGTCATGTTTGTGGGTCACGACTGTCTTCTTTAGTTCATCGTGGTCTTTTAGAGTCTGTTTCAGGAGATGTGTCCTTAGATTATCAGGGTTGTAAGCTTGGCAAACATATTCAGCTTCCTTATCCTCATAGTGAGTCAGTGTCTCAGCGTCCTTTTGACATTGTTCATTCAGATGTATGGGGTCCGGCTCCCTTCATTTTGAAAGGGGGTCATAGCTACTATATTATCTTTATAGATGATTTCTCTCGCCACACTTGGATTTATTTCATGTCTTCTCGTAGCGAGGTGTTATCTATATATACGTGGTTTGTCACTATGATTCGCACTCAGTTTGACACTCCTATTCGTGTCTTTTGTGCTGATTCTGCTGGTGAATTTCTGTCTGGGCATCTTCGTTCTTTTCTTGCTGAACAGGGTACGTTGTCTCATTTCTCCTTCCCTGGAGCTCATGCTCAGAATGGTGTTGCTGAGCGCAAGCATCGTCATCTCCTCGAGACTGCTCGTGCGCTTATGCTTGCATCTTCTATTCCGCCTCATTTTTGGGCTGAGGCGATCTCCATTGCCACATACTTGGTTAATATACAACCCTCTTCTGCTCTCAAGGGTGGGATTCCTTTCGAGCTCTATGTGGTCGTCTTCCTGACTACTCCGCTCTTCGCCTTTTTGGCTGCGTTTGTTACGTTCTTCTCGTCCCTCGTGAACGTACCAAACTGACTGCTCAATCTGTTGAGTGCGTCTTCCTTGGCTACAGTGCCGAGCATAAGGGTTATAGGTGCTGGGACCCTGTTGCTCGCCAGATGCGTATTTCTTGAGATGTTACTTTTGATGAGTCTCGTTCTTTTTATCCTCGTCCCACATCTTCCACTTCTTCAGCATCCTTGGTCGAGCCTCTGTCCTTTCTCACTTTTCCTGCCACACCTATTTCTTCTGATCTTTCTTGGGCACCGTTGGCGTCTTCTCCTGCTGTGCCTGCTTTGGTGCCTTCCACGCTTTTGCCCTCCTCGTCTCATGCCCCTTTCTTTCCACTTCTAGTCTGGTTGAGCCTTTTTCTTTCCACTATACTCGTCATTCCCGTGCTATCTCATATCCCGCTGAGCCGCTTTCTGATGAGCCATCTCCTTCTTGTGATTCAGTTCCATCCTCTCCTCGGTACTCTCTTCGTGATCGCTAATCAATTTGACCTCCTGATCGTTTTGGCTTTGCTGGTGCCGTTCCTGTTGAGCCGTCTTCTTATCGTGAGGCTGTTATTCATCAGGAATGGCAGCATGCGATGGCTGAGGAGCTTGCTGCTCTTGAGCGCGCTGGCACGTGAGATCTTGTTCCGCTTCCCCCACATGTTCGCCCTATCACGTGCAAGTGGGTCTATAAGATTAAGACTCGCTCTGATGGTTCTCTTGAGCATTATAAGGCTCGTCTGTTGCCCGTGGTTTCCAGCAGGAGCATGGTCATGACTATGATGAGACTTTTGCTCCGGTAGCCCATATGACTACAGTACGCACTCTTCTTACTGTTGCTTTTGTGCGTTAGTGGTCTATCTCCTAGCTTGATGTCAAGAATGCCTTTCTTAATGGTGAGTTGCATGAGGAGGTCTACATGCACCCACCACCTGGGTATTCTGTTCCTGAGGATACGGTTTGTCATCTCCATCGCTCTCTATATGGCCTTAAGCAAGTCCCTCGAGCTTGGTTTGAGTGTTTTTCTTCTGTGATCATTGCTACTAGTTTTTCTACTAGTGCTCATGATCATGCGCTCTTTGTTCACACTTCCTCTCGTGGTCGGACTCTTCTTCTCTAGTATGTTGATGATATGATCATTACAGGAGATGATTCTGAGTATATTACTTTTGTGAAGGCTCGTCTCAATGACTAGTTTCTTATGTCCGATCTTTGTCCTCTTTGTTACTTCCTTGGGATTGAGATTTCTTCTACCGCTGAGGGCTTCTTTCTGTCCCAAGAGAAGTATATTTAGGATCTTCTTCATCATGCTTCTCTCACTGATGAGCGCACTGTTGAGACTCCTATGGAGCTTAATCTTAAGCTTCGGTCCTCTGATGGTGAGCCTCTTGCGGACCCCACTCACTATCGCCATCTTGTTGGGAGTCTTGTTTACCTTGGTGTCACTCGTCCTAAAATTTCTCATGTAGTGCACATCCTCAGTCAGTTTGTTTCCGCTCCTACTCAGCTCCACTATAGTCATCTCCTGCATATTTTGCGCTGTCTTCGTGGGATGATCTCTCGTCGTCTCTTCTTTCCGCACTCCAGCTCTTTACAGCTTCGTGCATATTCTGATGCTACTTGGGCTAGCGATCCTTCTGATCGTCGGTCTCTTTCTGCCTACTGCGTTTTTCTTGGTGGTTCTCTCATTGCATGGAAGACTAAAAAACAGATAGCAGTTTCTCATTCTAGTGCAGAGGCTGAGTTACGGGCCATGGCGTTGTTGATAGCGGAGCTCAGTTGGTTACGATGGTTACTTGAGGATTTTGGTGTTTCTTCTCCTGTGCCTACTCCTCTTTACTCAGACAGTACATGTGCTATCAGTATTGCTCGGGATCCAGTGAAGCATGAGCTCACTAAGCATATTGGGGTTGATGCTTCTTACACACGGACACAGGTACAAGATGAGGTGATTGCTCTTCAGTATGTTCCTTCCAAGCTTCAGTTGACTGATTTCTTCACGAAGGCACAAAGTATAGCTCAGCACAGGTTCTATCTCTCCAAACTCAGTGTGGTTGATCCCCCGTGAGTTTGAGGGGGGGTGTTAGAGATATATATTGCTTTATTGTTTTGTGTAATATCCCCATAGTATAAGGGGCTTTGTGCATATCCTCACACCTGTACATGTGTATGTATTCTGGCTTAGGGCCTCTAGTGAATATAAGTTGCTATTTCTAACAGTTTGATCTAGCTCTACCTCTGACATCTATGCTATTTAGAGTTTAGAGTTTGTTTGTGTTATGGACATTGGCCCAAGCGTGAACAGTACCCACATAGGATTGTAGCAGCAGGTTAGGGTTAGCTAAGTCAGGTTTTTTGTTAGAGATTAAGAAGAGTCCTTTAACATATTAAAGTATGAGTTCTTATCGTATTATATTAGAAGTCTTTAGATTTCAGATTATGAATTATATATCTAAGAGGTATATATATATCAAGGGTTTCTGTTATAGGCAAGCCAAGTAAAAGTAATAAAGTTATCTATTCTTCTACTTTCTGCTCAAACCGGCCAGGGTAAAGCTTCATGACGTGTCTATCTATTAAGCGATGGGAGGGGAACAACCTCGAGTCGTCCGACGGGAGGGGAACAACCTCAAGCCGTGGCTACCCATCGCTATTGGTTATGAAGTTTGGGATCCCAAGACCCTAGAAGATATGGTGGACGCCATTGCCACAGAATCACCGGACTCTGATACTAAGATGTTATGGGTAGCCATGGCTTGAGGCTGCTCCCCTCTCGCCACACGACTCGAGGTTGTTCCCCTCTCGTCGTTTGATAGATAGACACGGTAGAAAACTTTGCCTTGACCAGTTTGAGCAGAAGGTAGAAGAATCGACAACTTTATTACTTTTACTTCAAAGCTACTGATCCTTCGGCATAGTTGATCTGGCCTTTGTACTTGGCTAACCAATCCATTCTAAGAATCAGGTCCAGTCCCTGGGACTCTAGGACCATTGGGCTAGCTAAGAACTTCACCCCTTCTATTTCCAATCTTATATTAGGGCACGATTGATTTGCTCTCATCTCCTTTCCAGGAGATTGAGCAACCATCGGTACTCTTAGGCCCTTAATATCCCATCCATTCTTTTCCACAAACATTCGAGAGATGAAAGAATGGGAAGCTCCTGAGTCGAAGAGTATGACTGTGGGTACGGAGTTGACAAGGAACGTAACCATCACAACGTCTGGGGCCTCTTGGACGGTTTCTGCCTGAACGTGGTTGACTCAGGCTCTAGACACTTGTGCACTAGACTGAGGGGCAGGGCGAGCTGCAACTAGAGCTGGGGTTCTAGCGGAACTGACTTGGGAGCGAGCTGGAGCAGCGGCTCCAGTGTTACGGGGGCACTCACGAGAGTAGTGTCCATAGTTGCGACAGTTGTAGCACTGCACTCCGGCCATGTGAGCAGACCTTGCTGCCTGATTCACTAGGATGGCGTTGACTCCAGAGGTAGGGGCGCTGGTAAAGGTGCGCTGCGGGTTCTGAGCAACTGGACGTGGAGATATCGGCACTGGGCGCAGAGCTTCCTGTATTGGCTGGGGGTACTGGGAACAAGGAGCGTAACTCTGAGCCGGGGGTGGCCGCATTTCTTGGCGGGACTGCACTGGCTACGGGTACGGGGACGGGGGTGACTTCTTGGGTTTTGGGCTTGCCTAGCAGCCTTACGCTTCATGAACTCGTCTAACTCCTTTCTGGCGTCTTCTAGGACAAGGGCCGTGTTAATCATGTGCTGAACTGTAGGGAAGTCATGGGCGAGGAGCTGCAACTTAATTCTAGTCTGCATTCCCTTAAGGAACTTCTTGATCTTCTTCTGAGGAGTGGCTACCTCTTTAGGGGCATACCTAGCCAAACTGTTGAAACGGCTTAGGTACTCATTGATGGTAGAGTTGCCTTGGCGCAACTTGTTGAATTCTTCCTTCTTCATCTCTATGACACTCTCAGGGACATAGGTTTCTCTAAAGGCTTCGGCGAACTCTAGCCAGCTGATGTTGGTGGCATCTGGGTGAGCATTGCAGAAGTTTTCCCACCATTCGGTGGCAGGGCCTTTAAGCTGATGTGTAGCATACAGGGCTTTTTCGATTGGGTTGCGCTGGAGTAGGCTTTCTCTCAACATCCTTTAGCCAGTCATCGGCTTCCATGGGTTCAATGACTCTAGAGAACTCTGGAGGGCGAGATCTCATGAACTCAGCAAGCTTGGGTCTACCATTGCCAAAAGGCAGGATTATAGCCATTTTGGTTGTTTTGGTTGGCGGCCATTTGTTGGACCATGGTTTGCAAGAGTTGGGTCTAAACTGCCAGAAGCTGTTGGATGTTAATCTCAGCGGGAGGCGGGGGTAACTCTTGTTCACCCTCGGCATTTGCCCGGTTACTCTGACTATTCTGGGTATTCTCAGAAACTACATCCTCTAATGGTTCTTCCTCAGACTGGGTCCTAGGAGGGGCTTGCTCTTCCTCAAAACCCAAACGAACTGGAGCACGGACCTGACAGCGAGGACCGCGGGCCATCTAACGCAAGCAAGACACACAGTTGAGAAATAAATAGAGACACCGATACTACGAACTGAAAATCACTAGCCACATCAGAAAAGGTTTTCAAACTCATCGAAACTAGGTGGATGGGCACATCACAAAGCTTGGAAGAAGCTTGACGACTCGCATCCTGAACATCAGGCTACCACACAAACTCTGAACTCACGCTCTAAGCACCTTACTCCTACCGAGTAGGTGAAGCCAAAAAGGGGGACCAGTCTAGCCTATGGTGCAGTTGATCTCCACTGCTGACAAAGGCGACTGCTGACTCTGCTGCTGCTCTACCTCACTACTCTGCTGCTACTGAAGCTCCCCCTGACGACTCGACGCGGATGGGATCTGCTGGCTAACCTCGGGCTGCACTGGAAGGATCGTCCGCTGGAGCCAAGCGAGAGCGAGTGTGGGGGCTCGAGGAAAGAGGCCTCCTGCGCGGAACACAGATCACGCGAGGGCTAGTGCTAAGGATCTCAACACCATCTGGAAAGCGAGGCTGGCGGTGTGGGGGAGCACGGGGAGCAGGTGGGGGTGAGGGGTAAGACGATGCGTAGAGAGCAGGAGCAAAGGAGAGCGGGCCGAGCAAAGTCTGTGGCGTGAAGGGAAACTGGGGGAGTGCTGGAACAGTCTGCCGGGTGGGTGGTGGCGTGGTGGAGCGGGTGCCGATAGGGGCAAGCGGGGGACGCATTGGCTGGCGGTAGTCGGTAGGTCCAATAGGACAAGGAGTGGGGCGACGGAGGCGAGGTGGTGGTGCGGCAACAGGGGTGAGTGAGGAGCCGAGGGAGGAGCCAAAGGAGCGGCCCTCGGACTCGTGGTGAGAACGACAGAGCTCTCCCACGTGGTAGGTAGTGCCTTCAGAGGTCGCGGACGGATCTACGGGGAGATCCGCGTCACGGAAACGCCTCTCCAGACGTTCGTACGCACTGGCCAGCTAGCGGTGCGCATCCATGAGCTGACTGTACTGCTCGACCTGCATAGTAGACAGCTCGATGAGTCTGGTGAAAGCAGGGTGGGACTCCGGAAACAGGCTCGGAAAGAAGGCGGCGGAGGCATCTGGGCGAAGACGAGGGAACGAGCGGAATGGGGATCTCGCAAGGGCATCTGCGTACTCAAAGCATAGGCGACAGATCGCTATCCAGGACAAGTCCTGATACGCGATCTACGCGCAGGGATGGGTCATAGTGAACAGTTGATGGTGGATGCCACGAAAGGCGCGGGCACCGCGAGGCTGAAGGCAGACAGTAAGGCGACAAGCGGGAGGGATGCAAAACAAGGTAAAGCCCGAGAACTCTGGCGGGGCGTATCTAGGTAGAAACAGAGATCCAAGAGCTGGTCGATGTGGCCTCCCTCACCGACTCCATGGGAGTGATGAGTCGCACTAGCGGCCATCTACCTACATTTGAAGACGGGGAAAGAGAGAGTCAGTACTGCTTTTCAAAATAACTGAAAGTTAAGGCTGAAGAAGTCTACGTTTTCACAAGTACTTTTTTGAAAATAGATCCTTAGGATCCATCCTACGCGTAAAGGTTTCGTATCTAGGGCCAAACTCTGCTCTGAAACCATCTCTATCGTGACCCGCCTTTAATAATCCGGCAATGGACTATTAAGGACAGAACCGCTTACCTGTGTTATCCGTACCAGCCCAGAAAGTTCTGGTACTCACAGTACATCCATGGATCATAGCTCGAGACAACTTTATTGATTAAGATAATAGTTCTTACAATGTTGTGCATAGGACAGACCCAAGCTACAACGGAGGCAAAAGTGAAAGCGGCGGCAGCGAAGCTAGACCCAAAACCAACATGAACATCGGTTTGGGGACTAGGTGCGGAACCTAAGCCTACTTGTCTTCAAACTCGGTCTGCTCCTAGCAGAACTCCTCCATGACTGGATCCAAGTCTTGATCTGCACCTTTGAACTCTGGAGAGAATAGAGAATGAATTGACTAAGTACTTACATACTCAGTAAGCCACGGGAACGGCGAGAATGCTAGCTTCAAAGAGGGTTGAGGTTGCTTTCACAATAGTTTTGGTTTGGCAAGATTTGGCTAACACTAATGGCTTATAGGTTGAAAGGAGACTTACGCCTCCGATCATTCCGTGAGTTGCTTGGCAACCCACCAATTCAATCAAGGGGCTGAATCACTTCAAGTTCACACGTCACACCAACTCAATGTTTTCTTGCTCCGTCGAGCAAGCCGAACACTCACGTTCCCATTGCTTCACGAGCAAGTGGAACCTCAACTCAACGTCCTCTCGCTCCTCGAGCGACCAGGACACGCACTTTGATGCCTCCCGCATCCCCGACCGAGAGGGTCGGTTGTGGACCACGGAGATTTGCCATTGACCATGGAGATCAACTCTGGCAACGCTTTCCGAAGCCCACAAAGTGATTTGCAACCAAACACTCTACGATGGAGATCTTTCTAACCATCCGCCCAATAACCGCGGGCACGGCTAATCGATCAGATTGCTAAACCTCAGCATAAGGCGTGCACTGTACCCACGCAACACTCAAGGTTCCATGCCCGCCGGCACAAGACACCTCAGCATCAAGGCTTTCACGGCAAACGCGCCCCGGCCATTCCCCACCATACGATCGGGGTATCCAACTACCCTCGCACGACGGCTAGAATGCCGGTCCATCCTAGGGGCAGCCAGGGGTGAACTCCACACCACACGTGGTCGCACTAGCTCTATGATTAGATGAGTCTCACAGGAATCAGTCCTTATAGCGCATATGAGATTCGCCACGTAGGCCAAATCTCCGTAGCACACCCATATCATTTCACACCATTTCTTTCTCAACCTCCGATGCCTTGCATCGGGTTTTCGAACAAGAATTTTGTAAACCCAAGTTTTTTCCCATCGTGTAGGTATTTTAGGTGTCACTGCGGAAATACACGCTGGTGCGTGCATTCCGAGGCACACCGAGGGTGGGGTGACAAAGGAACAGGACATTCAACATATCAAGGCAGGTTCAAATGCAAACAAGGGAGTGGGTGGATCCATCGATTTGTCACGCGAATCGAGGTCGTGCCTAACGTGCAAACCTAACATGCGAGTTGGCAAACAAATCGTTTAAATTTAGGCGCAACATGAATGATCAAAGGGTGACTTGCCTTCTCCTGCAGCTTGAGCTTCTTCGACGTGATCCTCGAAGTACGTTTCCTCAAGCTCGGGGTCTATAACGTACAAAAGATCGCAACGTAAACAAGAGAAATAAGGGGAGGCTAGGAAAGTCCTTAATTATAGCTACATATTATATGCCCAAAAGTAAGAGGGGAATTTTCTGGGGATTTTGGTGGTGGTTTCGTATTTTTCGGAGCTACGGATCTTAGGATATGATTTTTGGAAGTTTTTGGGTATTTTCAAAATTAGGAAATTAATTTAAATTTCCAAATCGTCTCGAGCCGAATGGGAGGGGAGGAAACGAATCGGCCTGTTGGGCTTTCGGGTTCGGCCGGAAACGAGGGAGAGAGGGAAAAGGAGGGAGAGAGAAGGAAACG
>KE371596.1:146543-159816 GCA_000418225.1 Zizania latifolia | reverse complement strand
TTTGGTTGTCCCGAAGCAGAGGCTATGGTTTCCCACCAAACATTGATTGAAGAGGATATTATCCTTAGTGCGCTAATGCAATCTTAAGTTCTCAATCGTCCCAAAAAAGGTTAAAATTTGTAAAATGGGATTGGAACTAACTTCTTTGTAAGAAAACAAAAACTAGGACGAGAATTATGGTTCATGGTCTTCCGTAATTGACCAATAATTTGTGAACGGGGGTGCCTTATAAGGTAAAGCAGGCTGGAAACAAGTACATATAGTGTGGTGATGTGTTAATTGCAGTTTAGTTGTGCCCTGTTGGCCGACTAAATTACCCTAAGCCACACAAATGGAGTGAGAACGTTAACATCCTACTCTTTTGCAGTAACTGATCAGCAAACAGGTGTATGAAACAGGAGAGAAAAACAGAACATTTACTTTGCATGACTTAGCAGACTCTTGTTTTCCAAACGGAGTGAACTGGTCGGTTTGATTGTGAGGACTAGGGACAATGTCTAGTCGTCCAAATGGACAATGCATAATGCATTGGTGAACCATCTATTACTGAAGGTGAAATGACCATACGGTGTGGACCGATTCTGATGCAACATTCTACCATTCGTAACATTTTAATAGAAGAACATATGCATAAGAGTCAACGTATGTACACATCACAACTAATGACCATACGAGAATAAAATGGGCCTGGGCAAATAAATTGGCATAACTATTTCTTGGCAATAAACCATGCTTTGCAATAATAATATCATGAGTGATTTTACAGTTCTTAAAAAGGTACCGAGAGATATCATAATTTTAGTATTAATATTAGTAGCTCTTAATACCTAAGATATCGATAAGTATTAAAATTAACACTAAAAATTATGTTACATTTTAGTACCTCTGAGTGTAAAATTTCCATAATATCATGTGTGCAAACTCAGAACCCTCTTTGCCAGATGGAACAGAATCTCGAAAGGCTTCAGAAAGTTTTTTATTCACACTTCAAAACATGACAACATCACTACATACAGCTAGAGATATGGAAAGTTTTTTATTGTAATAGTCTAGTAGACAAACCACAAACATTTCCATTATATTTCTAAATATCAAAACGGTTCACTCACTCAAAAAAGAATAACAAAATGAAATGGAGGGGGGGGGTCCCCCTTTGTTGCTAAAAAAACACAAAAGAACAACTTTGATGCGCAACGCACCAAGCATGAACTGAACCATGTAGAAAGAAAATACGAGATAAGCAAAAAGACAATGATTTCCCAGCTAAAACAAGGGTGCTGAGAAGGGGTTACAGAAGACGATGGTTTAAGGCAGAAGCGTTCCACGTTGAAAACCGGCTAATCTCAAGTTTCAATTTTTTAGTGCAATTCGGTACTTTGCCCTTAAATATTGAAACTTTGATTAAGACAAGATTGAAACAAATTACTGGATATCTTCTTCTCCCGGAGTAGGGATTAGTGCTAAATTCAATTTTTTACTCTTAGCTAAAATAAATCCAGAGACGATGACAAATGTGAATCGAACTGCATTGTGGGTATTAAAATAGCCACTTGATTTTGCCGTTGTACCAAAACGATTTGCACAAACAGAGACAGTTGCCAACTCCCGATCACCGATCCAATGCGAAATGCAAAACGACCCAACAGACAGCAAGCGTCTCCAACTCCGGAATCCCCAATTGACTGAAGACCCAACCGCTTAAGGGACAAACCACCAACCTTGCGTCTCGAGGGCGAGCCGGACGGTGTAGCCGTGCCGGAGGAGCCGGTCGACGACGGCGAGCCCCACGAACGATATCCCCCCGGTGACGCACACGGTACGCGCCTCCGCCGCGCCCTCCTCCGCCCCGGCCGCCCGCTTCACCGCGGCGGCTCCCGCGCCGTGGAGCAGCGCGGCGCGCATCTCCTCCACCTCCGCCTCCATGCTCTGCGTGCTCCGCAGCACCCCCATGTCCGCCGCTAATGGCGCCCTCCCGTAGTAAACTCTAAGATGCTGAATCACCTTGGCTTTGCCTTGCCTTGGCGCCTCCGCTTTTGATAAATCGCGTGGAGTGGCGGTGGTTTTGCGTGCGATCGGTGAGTGAGGCCGAAGGCGCTGCTTATGATGGCTAGCGTGACGCGCGCACCGGTTTTGTGGTGGGGGTGAGCCTGTCTGCTCCCTTTGAGCAAAGCCGAATCCTTCCAGAAGCAAACTGCATGCATCTCGTAGTACAATGGGGTGAGGCAGGGTTCATGTCAAGACTGTGAATACTGTTTCGGAGTGTATTCCGGTTTGACTCCAGAAATAGACTATTTCGGTATGGTCAATACTAATGTATCATTCCAATGTTTTAATAAAAAATATAAATTTATTTTATACAATATTTAATTTAATAAACTAACTAACATAATTATATATGACATATATATACATTATAGAGCAACCATAAACAGTCCATTCCTTCCATTCCTTCTTAAGATCAGTGATATAACTTCGAGCAAGATGAACAGCTTTTTTCAACAAGCTACCTCTGTAATCATGATAAGAAGGTGGCACAAAACCTGACCCAATAGATACAATGGCATCTATCATTGGCCGGTAATAAGGAGAATTAGCTGCATTGAATGGTATGTTGGCATCGTACCACCATCTAGCCATTGCATCTCTAGCATGATCAATCATTTCTTTTGTTGCTAATGCACTTTTGATACTTGGTTGTGAGCCTGGTGTTGTTCTTGGTTCAAAGTAGCTCTTCTCTTGAAGTTGCTTTGTAGATGAGCTTGGAGTAACAGATGGTCTTTTCCTGCTTTCCGAAACACTAGTAGAATCTTCTTGTGATTGAACACTCCCAATGGATCCAATTTCCTGTCTAGTTTTTTTTCTTCTTTCATCGCTTTGTTCTAATTCAGTTAACAGTTGCTTCATTTGCCATTTGACATCACCAGGCACCTTCTTACAAGCCTCAACTTGACCACGAATCCCTGCAAGATGGTACTTCAAACGAGTGATACCACCACCTCCAATTTTTTTGCCACGATGGAGACAAATCGTGCTGTTTTTTTGCTCCAAGCACAACCTTCCCATGTGCCCAGGCAGGATCCTCTGACCTAGCTGGAGTCAATGCAGGGGCTGATTGTGGTGCTGAGGCCAAATCTGAGGCCATGATCTAGCATTTTAGAAAAGAAATTAACTTATCATACACATCCCACTGTTAAGAAATGCAGATCCCATTGTCCCAGAAATGCACATCGCATCTAACATTGAAACAACAAATGGCTGCACTAAAAATAAATCTGATGCAAAAATTGAAACATTGAATAGCAAAATAAGTATGAAGCTTGCCAGCTTGCCTCTTTTTCCTATGAAGCTTGCACGGGAGTGAGTGATAGCTTGAAATCTTGAATGGAAGCTTCTAGCCTTGGCTGCCTTGCACTGCCAGCACTGGAGCAGGCTTCCTCTTATTCTTGCGCCGCCGCAGCCGCTCGGTCGCTAGCTAGCCGCCGTCGCCGCCGCTGGTTGCTCAGTGCTCAGTGCTTGCTCCTTCACAGCGCGTGCACATGTAGTTGCTAGGTTTTTCAGTTGCTAGGTTTTTAGTTTTGATATGGTTGCTGGGTGGGCCGGGCTAACGGGTTGAAGTGCTGAATTTTATTTTTGGGCTGGTACCGAAATAGCTGGTATTGCTAATTCCGGCCGGAACGGTCGGAACGGACCGGAATGACCGGTATTGTCCGGTATTTGAACCGGAATGGAACAACACCAGCTGTATACCGTTTTAGGTATCGGTATGGTACGTACCGGCTATTCCGGCCGGTACCGAAACGGTATTCACAAGCTTGCCCCTGGCCCTTGGAGCATGCAGATTTACAGATGATGCAGCCACGAGGCGTCCATCACCCATGTGACTGACTACTCCTACTCCTACTCCTTATATGATATGAGATGAGATGAGATGAGATGAGATGAAGAGAGAAGAGCAGATGCTGCTGAGTTGCATGGCATGGTCACTCATGGATGGATCCATCTCATCTCATCTGGTTATGTTGTGCTGTACTACTACTACTGGTGTGGTGTGGTGTGGTGTGCTCTCCCTTTCATGGCCCAAAAGCCCATCAGAAGGTCTCTTTTCTTTTTTCTATTTGATTTAATCTGTTTTAGTGCCAAAACACATCAAATGTTGATTATTTTTGAAAAAATTTTATACCATAAATACCTAAAATTCATGTAGTATTTATAGGAATTTTTCTGAATTTTTTCATTTTTTTTTTGAAATTGGCCGATTTTTTCCGGACGAAACCGCGCATTTCTCGTTTTGCACCGCAGAGGATCAACCGAAATTCGTGAATTACGAGCGAATTTCGGTGAATTTTTGAACCCTGATTATTGGTGACTACTAGTACCTCCATCCAATATTATATGTATTTTTAAAGTTATGCGTGGTTATTAAAAAAGTAGGTAGAATTAAATATGAGAAGATTTGTGATTGGTTGAGAGAAAGGAGTAGGTAGAAAAATTAAGTGGTGGAGTGTTGTGATTGGTTGAGATGAGGACGGTAGGCGGAGAAGTTGTTATATTTGAGATAAATTTTGAACTCTAGAAATAACTATATTATGGGACGGAGGGAGTAGCAGATTAAAAAAAGAGTATTATATAATTTATATTGATACCTCTCTTCTCTATATAAATAGATGGTATACCTGACAATGCTATGAGTTACTCCCTCCGTCCCACATTATAGCAACTTCTAGAATTTTGTGCGGGGATTAAGAAAATAGATATAATTAAATGTTAGAAGGTTGTTATTGGTTGAGAGGAGAGAGTAGGTAGAAAAGTTAAGTGGTGGAGGATTGTGATTGGTTGAGATGGAGTGGGTAGGTGGAGAAGTTGTAATATTTGGGACATAATTTGAATGCTAGAAGTTTCTATAATATGGGACGGAGGGAGTAGTGTATTATTTACTATTGCATAAAGGACCTTGAAGTAGGTTCTTATAATAGTGACTTGTCGTCCATTTGACCTAAAATTATAGAAAATTTACTATTCATTCTAGTGGTAGTAGGTCGCATCTTAGCCGTTCATATGCTTTCATCCAATGACTTGTATCGATTTCTACTATCAATTAAATTGGTGGTATTAGAATGATGGAAAGGTAAATTTACCCAGCATGCACTTATGTACGTACGGGGCAGCAGCGCGCGGTGTGGCGATGAAGTGATGTTAATTTGCTAATGATAATTATACCCAAGATATGATTAACCAACAGTTACTAATCTATCCTTCCAAATCGACGGATGAGATGGATTCTACTGCTAATAGACAGCAGTAGGGTACTAGTAGTACGTAGAATGTAGGTGCTCTGAAATTAAGGGTCAAGATTACAAGCTAAGGTTAGCTAGACAGTGTACTTGTGGTCAAGTGGAGCAAGTGTCAAGGATCCAGCCAGAAGGGCTTAAGCGTGGGTGGCAAGCTGGAAGCAGAAGGAGACCAAGATGGAGGATACTGGGCGCGACGAGGAGCCGGCAAATAAACAGCTACAGGAAGAAGGGCGCGGCAAGCGCAACTGAGTCCCTAATGTAAGAGTTCGTGGGCCGGAATGGGCCGAGTAAGTTGTAATAGGGTCTCAGCTGTTAGAGGGTAAGTCGGCCCAGCGGTGGCGTATAAATTGAACTAGAGTTGTAACTAACGGCCTGGTCGAATGAAATGGCAAACTGAAGGCGGCGGCGGCTGATCTAAGGAAAGGGATCTTGCCGAGGAAAATTCTTGAGTGTTGCTCACATTTGGTATCAGAGCCTCGTTGATCCATATACCCTCTCGATTCGGTTGTAAAATTCCGTAGCAAGGTTGGTTCATTGCAATTACGATCGAACCGAGTAAAGGGAAAACCCTTACTTGCGCCGGTTAACTGAATTTGGAGTTGGACCGAGGAACTTTGCCAATCTGGAGAAGCCAACGTATATCACCAAGCAAGCTGTGAAGATCATGGCCACTGAAGACAAATTAGATCTGTTGCTCAAGAAAATGGAGGAGTCTGAGCAACAATATTTTTATACATATGACATTCATCCTATGCACTGGGTCAGCTTGGCTACACTTAATTTTGCTGGCAATGATGCCTTTTGGCTGCAGTCTGTCAGAGCTAAGTTGCATGGGGTCCCTTGGGAGGAGCTTTGTGAAAGGGTTTGTAGCCGATTTGGTAGAGATAGAGAACAAATTCTGATTAGGCAGTGGTTTGTTGTTCGACAAACTAGAACTGTGTCTGGGTATATAGAGAGATATGATTGCATTATGCACCAAATGCTAGCCTATGACAACAGTGTTAGGAAGGTCTATTTTGTCACTAGGTTCACTGATGGATTGAGAGATGATATACATACTGTTGTAATGATTCAAAGGCCATTGGATTTGGACTCTGCCTGTGCTCTTGCCCTGCTGCAGAAGGAAGCTCTAGAGGGAACCAGAAGAAAAGAATATAAGAGAGTGGATGGTGGGACATTCAGAACTCCAATTAAGGGACCAATGCCATTACCACTACCTCTAGTTCCTAGAGTCAATGCTGGCAATACTGAAGTTAAGCAGGGGATGGATTCAGTTAGGCCAAGTGCCAAGGAAGATAAATTATTAGCCTTACGAGCATACATGAGGGCAAAAGGATTGTGTTTCACTTGTGGAGAGAGATGGGGTAAAGACCACAAGTGTTCCCAAACAGTGCAGTTGCATGTGGTAGAAGAGTTGTTGGGAGCTATTCAAAGCAATCAGGTTCCTAGCACTGAAGAACCAGGCAGTGATTCAGAAACTAGATCTCTTATGGACATTTCTAAGCAAGCTTTGACTGGTACTGAAGTTGCTAAATCTATTAGACTCAGAGGGTGGATCCACGGTATGGAGATGCTGATGCTAGTGGACTCTGGGAGCAGTCACTCTTTCATTGATGAACAGGTAGCTTCCAAGCTTTCAGGAGTAATTTTGTTGCCTCAACCTACAAGAGTGAGAATAGCAGACGGGGGATTCATGGAATGCACAAAGAAGGTTCCAGCCTGCTGTTGGTCTATCCAAGGCCAAGAATTCAGCACTGATTTTAGGGTATTACCCTTAGGAATCTATGATATAATCCTGGAAATGGATTGGTTAGAACAATTTAGCCCAATGAAGGTGGACTGGGTTAACAAGTGGTTGGAATTTTAGGTGGACAAACAACAATTCAGAGTTCAGGGAGTGATGAACCAAGTTGGCTCCTGCTCAGAGATAACTGGAGATCAGTTATTGGAAATGTGTAAACTGGGCTCATTGATACACATTGTTCAACTGCACACTGTTAGTGTGGAAAATACAGAGGAACTTCAGCCACACATCCAAAACATGCTAGAACAATTCAAATCTATATTCGAGGAACCAACTAGGTTACCTCCAAGAAGGTACTGTGATCATGCTATTCCATTGGAAGAGGGAGCTAAACCTATTTGTATCAGGCCTTACAGGTACAACCCTGTCCAAAAAGATGAAATTGAAAGGCAAGTGGAAGAAATGCTGCAGTCTAGAGTAATTCAGGAGAGTACAAGTGTCTTCTCTTCCCCAGCACTGTTGGTCAAAAAGAAGGATGGAACATGGAGATTGTGTGTGGATTATAGGCATATCAATGCTATCACAAAGAAATGGAAGTATCCATTGCCTGTAATTGATGAATTGCTTGATGAACTCACCAGAGCTCAGTGGTTTTCTAAATTGGATTTGAGGAAAAGGCTATCACCAAATCAGGCTAGTAGAGGAAGAAGAGCACAAAACAGCTTTCCAAACACATACTGGGCATTATGAGTATAAGGTAATGTCTTTTGGGTTGACTGGTGTCCTAGAAACATTTTAAGGAGCTATGAATCATACTTTAGCTCCTGTCCTTAGGAAGTTTGCCCTTGTCTTTTTTTATGACATTTTGATATATAGTCCAGATCAGGACTCACATATTGATCATTTGAGGCAAGTGTTGTAGTTGTTGTTGGAACACCAATGGAGAGCCAAGCTTAGCAAGTGCTCCTTCATGCAGAACCAGTTAACCTATCTGTGTCATATCATTGGGGCTCATGGAGTTTTCACAGATCCCACCAAGATACAAGAAGTTGTCAATTGGCCTATTCCAAAATCTATCATGAAGTTAAGGGGTTTTCTAGGCTTAGCAGGATATTATAGAAAATTTGTTAAGGGCTTTGGAGTGATCAGCAAACCTTTGACTAATTTGCTGAAAAAGGGGTTCCATTTGTTTGGAGTGAGGAAGCAAATCTATCTTTCCAGCAGTTAAAAGCAGCCTTGGTGTCACCACCGGTTCTAGCTATTCCTGATTTTCAGCAGCCATTCACTGTTGAAACTGATGCCATGAAAATGCATGAGTAAAAAAATTGTTGGGCCAACTATGTTGGCACTTGGCAATCAGAAAACTTTGACAAGTAATGTTTCTTAGTGCACCTGCAGGAGTATATGGTACAAGCTACTAGAATATGTCATTATTTCATTACCTTCCTCAAAGGACAAAGCGGATAGATACCCTAATGAATTGACTTGCCCTAAGAAGAAGATTAGGTTGGACAGGGCGTCTTTGCTTGTAGAGCCTCCTCCCAATTGCACCTAGTAAAAAAATCAGATTGGGTTGAATTGAGCACCAGAACTATAAGGGCATTTATGTTACCTAATTCCTTGTTCCTTCCTGCATATGGGAGAACAGATTCTTTTGCATCTAATTGAGATTGACCAGCTTCTGCAAGGACAACATGATTCACACCAGGACTAGTTATCTTCTCAATAGATGTGGAGAACACTTGGAACTGATTCTGCCTTTTTGTGTCTCTAGTTATCAACTTCCTTACTGTAGTGAAGTGGTCTAAGAACTCCCTGTATGATGAGATCTCTTTTTCCTTATCTTCTCTTAACTTGCCATCATCTTTTATTTCATCTCCCCACGGTTGTGCCTCTCCTTGGTTAATTTCTTCCTCTTCTTCTACTTGTTCTTGGTTAATTTCATCATCCTCCTCTTCTTCCTCTTGTTGCTCTTTTTCTACTTGATCTGCCCCAAGACACCAATCTTCCAGCAAGTAAGGAGGAAAGCTTGAAGAACATTCTCCATCTCCTCCTATAGGAATTTTCTCTATCTCAGAAGGTTTCATTTTACTTCTATCTCGTTTAGATCTCAATGGCTTGTTTGGATTTTTCATGCCTTTGGTACTTCTCAATAAATTGACATCCTCACTTGGTTCTAGTGGTGGAGGCTCCCGCTTAAAAATACCTTTGCCATACCCATCTATTGGAAAAATCCGAATTTGATTCAATATTTGCTCTTCTGATATTTGTACTCCTAATTCAATAGCATCTTCACAATCTGTAATTGGTGTTGGAGTTTCTCCTAAAATTAACTCATTAATTCGCCTCATCTCCTCATGTGAATAATGACCATAATTGTTGACCCAAAAGGAATTGTTTGACCTGCTATCAAGTGTACCCATAGAGGATTCCAAAGAAATGTCACATACATCTTTTAAGACGCTTTGGATACGCGTTGCCTCTGGAATATTTCCTGCAAATATGCACACCGCTCCCTTTGCTTCATCACTTTCGCCACAACATTTGTGTAATACTTCGAACGCTTCACTCAAAGCATGGAAGCCTAACCTCACCTTCCCAACATTACCTCCAGGTGCAAGGAATCTGTAATTTTTCTTAAAAGGGAGAATTGTGACTCTTTCTCCTGACATATAGTTTTTCCTTTTCTCAGATCGTGCCTTAATTTCAAATGTCCCTTGTGGCCCTCGCCATCCCATGATATAAAGATTTCTACCATACAAAGAAAGGGCAATGGCTCTTTCATTTTTCTCAAGGGTGAAGGAGAAGTTACCACTCGGAGGAGTGGTGAAAATCACCATTTTGGTTCCAAGTTTGCCAAACAAGTTAATACGCTTTCCATTAGTTTCGCACCACCAACGACGTAGGAGACCAATGCCTCTAAAATAACTCACCAGAAACTTATCTGGGTCATTCAGTCGTATAGTTGCTCTGTTGGTGGATCCACACTCGTTGATGCACTCCATCTGGGTGTCAGTCTGGGTGGATTGGGACCGCGGAGGGAAAAAATTGTGTGTAGTCGGGCTGCAGGGCGCCACCCCTGCAGCCCGACTGCAGATGCGTGACGCGTGTCAAACTAAACCATCGGACGACGGAGCGAAGCAGCGCCCCCGCCTGCTGCAGCGGCCGCTCGGCTCCTCCTTTCCGCTGCACTCCGCTCGGCTTTGGCTTCCTCGGCTCAGCCCCGCGCCTGATGTGTTCGCTCCGCACGGCTTCGTTCAGCGCACGCACGGCCCTACCGCATCAGGCGAACCCAACTCTGACGATCAGTTCTGCCTCCATCTCCTTCATCATTGTCATCCCCCTGCAGCCCAACTATGGAGGAGGACCTGCTCGATCACTTCATTTGAAAACATCTAGTATCAGCTCCTTGAGTAATACATGTCATCTGGAATGCTAAATAAACACCATCTATTGTTTTACATTACATTGTCAATAATTTGAAATGGACCTTATGAATGTCTGAAAAATTAGATGCCTGGCATCACTAATTAATGTCATTTTCTATTCCTAAACAATGCCTTCTAAATGGCGGGAGTACTGGAAAAATCATGAGCGCAATGGTTGTCTTCAGTCTAAAACAATGTGATTAGGAATCATCGAAAATAAGCTGCAAGATGCGCTCGTCTTCAGAAAATTCAGAGCATGATGTTTCTTGATTGATTATACAATGGAAAAGAGAACCGTGAAACGGGGTGAGAGATTCTGGGTTATAAGAGAAAAGAAACCGCAAATGGGGCTCGAGATTTTCCGATGCTAGAAAAAAAGGGAAAATGCTAACTGCTAAGAGATCATACGCTGTGCTCAGAATGTCAGCATGAACACAGTACTCCATGGCAAACACAAAGGGCACCATTCCTTGAGGAAGAGTGGCCTGAAAATTAAATGTCAAAAATGTAATTCTCAATCTTTTTTCCAGTTAAGTGATCTGGAGCAGAAGCCTAAGTAACAACAATATAGTATGTATGAGAGATGCAAAAACCTAGTCTGAACATGGCCATTCCAAACCCTGCATCTGACAGGATCTAAATCGACCAGGCCATGATGGCTGGCATCTCAATCCCCCACCTAAATTACAGCAATGGTTCACAAGCTATCCACTACCGTGGCCAGGATAGTCAGCACGCTCCATCGCATGGCTGTCAGCGGTGGGCGCCCTGTCGTGGTGACCATCCATCAGCCATCGTCGTGGCTCTACCACATGTTCAACAAGGTCCTCCTCTCCTCCGACGGGTGCCCCATCTACTATGGCCGTGCCACTGACGCGCTCTCCTACTTCGCCTCTGTCAGCTTCGCCTCGCCGCTCTTCGTCAACCCCACCAGCCTCTTCTGCAAGCTGGACGAAACGAAGCCGAAGCCCGAAGCCGCCCAAGCCGACGCGAGCCACGGACGTAGGGAGCCGAGCGGGTGGGCCAAGCGAGCGCAGCTTCGCTCCGTCGTCCGATGGTTTAGTTTGACACGCGTCACGCATCTGCAGTCAGGCTACAGGGGTGGCGCCCTGTAGCCCGACTGCACACATTTTTTTTCCCCGCGGAGACATTAGCAACGTGGATGCAGCAAAAGAGGAGAGTGAGGCGTCCACCGAGCGGCGTGGGGGTGGTCGGCGGCGTGGAGGGATGGAGGTCGGGGCGTGGAGGGGAGGTGGTGGTCGGCGACAGGGAGAGCTCCACCGGTAGGGGAAGGGAGGCGGCGGTCCACGGGTCGCGGGGATGCGAAAACTGAGCCGCGACCAAGCGGCGGGAGACATCGACCTTGCGGTGGGGAGGCCGGTGACCGAGTGGCGGGGAGATCTTGCCGGTGGCGTCTGGGCGACCAAGAGCGGTGGGAGGGCTGGGCCAGCCGGCAGGGAGGCCGGCGAGGGCCGAGGGCGGTAGGAGATCGGTGAGGGTGGCGGGGAGGGGACCTCGCAACCCTAGGGTTGGCCCGGAGGTCGGCCTCGGGTGCGGGTGTGGGGGCGCGGGCCCATCCCTTGGCTGATGTCATCAATAATGAATCACGTGCTGGGCCACACCACCTGCGTGTAGCGCACGTGCATACGCCACCATACCGGGTTGACATGGACCTCTGCACGAGCGACGTTGTGGAGTTTGCCGAATTCATCATCAGCCGTTATTAATTATAGTCAACAAAATATGTCTGTTGTCTGGTGTTTTGCGTGATTTGTATGTGCCAAAATTGATCATATACCCTGCAATTAGTTGTAAATCTAGGATTTACCCTTCTCTACATGCTAATTGAGAAAATACCCTCCTCTATCCATTTTATTTGAGAAAATACCCTTTTTACACTTATTAGCATATTAAAATTGCATTAGTCCATATTATACCATATGTTAACACTAATATATCCATTTTACCACACAATCAATCCCAAATCATATTAGTTTGTATTATACGGTATTCTAGGACCAAACGGCGAGTGATCTGCTGTTGCCGCTCATCGCTTGCCGTCTCACGCCGCTCATCGCCCCTTGTCGTCGCGGCGCCTGGCCGAAGCCTCGCGGTCCCTAGCTCGATCGCATCGCACGGACAGACCCACATAGTAGAGCAGATCGATCGGAGAGGAGAGGAGATGGCGTCGGAGATGGAGATGGCCGGTGGCAGCGTGGAGGACGCGTACGGTGAGGACAGGCCACCGAGGAGCTCACCGGCAGCGGGTGCAACTAACTCGGTGCACCTCGAGCCTTCTCACCTGAATCGGCGCCGGGCGAGGTGAGCGGGTGCAACTAACTCGGTGCATCTCGAGCCTTCTCACCTGAATCGGCGCCGGGCGGCTTCCACACCGTCGCGTGGTGACGAGCAGCGCCAGACGGCGGCTTCGACGGGTGACGAGCGGCAACAGCAAATCACTCACCGTTTGGTCCCAAATTACCATATAATACAAACTAATATGATTTGGAATTGATTGTGTGGTAACGTGGGTATATTAGTGCTAAAGTATGGTATAATCTATATATATACTAATTGGGCACTCCAAGTAAGCTCCCACGTTAACCAGAAAGATCTGACCGTAGATTAGATGGATCGTTTAATCTTAGCCGTAGATTAAAAAAATATAATCTAACTTTAATGTAATGGGCCTCTTTAGTGGGTCCTTAAAGCCCATATAATAATATATCATTTATTTATTACGAATTTTAGACTAATTAAATCATTATAAATCTATAATTAAGATTCCAAACCAATTACAACTTGATATT
>KE371596.1:107127-134863 GCA_000418225.1 Zizania latifolia | reverse complement strand
CCAGATCCGACGACGGCGACGAAGTAAGTCCTTACCTCGAGCCCTTACAGTCTTAGTCTTAGGGTTTTGGTTCGGGTCGGGCTAGGGTTAGGGTTTCCCCTCTTTCCTTTTTTTTGTGTGTTCTTATTTCCCGAACCGAAGCTTCTTACTCTTGGGATTTCTTGTTGCGGGTCATGGCGCGGTGGTGGTGTCGGCTCAAGGGGAGGCCGACGCCACCCTAAACCCTAACTAAGCCCAACTAGAACAGCTCTGATACCAATGATAAACTAATTATTAAGATCGCTAGTTGGGGAATAGTAGGGAGTGCACCTTCTGGTTTGCCGGAGTTTGACGAGGACGACGCCATGACAGCGGGGTCGCGTGTGTCGGAGTCCGGCGATGAGATCGGCTTGGAGGCAGGGTCTTCCCGTCGCTCTCAGCGCCAGGAAACAGATCGGTGTCTTAGGGAATTTAGGGTTTAGGTAGCTCGCGAATTAAAGATCGGAACCTTAATCGCTTTGGCCTCTACCCTCTTTTATATGGCGCTGCGCGACGGGGGTCCCTAACCGAATTCGGTTGGGCGCCCCCGATCTGAGCGCGTGAGACCAGGACGCCCCACGCGTGGCCTTTGCGTGGGCGGGGAGGAAACTCCCAGGAGATCGTCAACCAACATTAATACCTGTGCCAGAAACACACGGGACAACATCAATATTGTCTTAATACAATACTACCATTCAAAAAAGGCATTAGTTGATAAAAAATTAATCAAAGCACTCCAAAAAGTGGTGAAATATGTATATATTCGATACAAGTATTTTGAAAAACTTTCTATTTTCTAAAACTACTAATTCCAAATTAAAGATGGACAATTTATTTTTAAAAAAATATAAGAGTACATTTCATAAAACTACAAATACTTTGAGTAAACTATCACAAAACTATACTTTAAAGCCACATTATTATGGGAGTACAAATTTAACACCTAATTTATAGTAAAACTATGTGTTTTCCATTTACAAAAGAAGAGAGCTACAATACTCTTTTGCCTTGATGGAGTGGCCAAACCCAATATTTTAGTCATGTATATATCCTCTTTGTATAATATAATATATCTTTCATAATCTAACTATCAGTCTAATTAAAGTCGGTTCATATTCATCATCTTCTGTTTTGCAATGGAACAGGATCCTATCGCAATAGTATGGCTCAAACATAATTTTACAAAAGAATATGATGATGAGTATGAACACATAGTCTAATTAAAGTCAGTCCATATTCATCATCATCTACATTTTAGATATTGCAGTTTGAATCTGTATTTTCGCAACATTTGTTTTCCAAAATACATGCAGTTTTGTAACATTTACTCAAAAAGTATAGTGTATGGAAGAAATATCTTACCGACAGCGCCGAATAATTCATTTGAAATGTAGGAATTTATAAAAAATTCACCAAATTTAAGCGTTCCAAATAAGGTTTGGTAGCGTTGTTGGGATACTTCCAGCGGAAATGGATCATTGGATCCTCTGCAAGGCAGAGGACCTACAGTAAGTTGCATTAGGCATTGATATAAACCGTCGGATTAAAAATGGAGGGCTCCAAAGTATCGCTACAGTAGAATTAAACACGGCTGCTACACTGCTTCCTCTGCTGTACGGCAGACTATCTGGCACCTGGCGTCCGGCAAGTCGCTCTCCGGCGGTCGCCATCGGAGGGGTCAGAGGAGATCAGAGTGCTCCTCCTTCGTGTCGCTGCAGTAATGCGCCCTTGTCAATGGCTTCCCCTTTCAAGCGCAGCCGTACGCCCTGACGGCGCCCTTCGCCGGTGCGGGGAAGGGAATGGTGCGAGGTCGCCGTCAGTGCCACCTCGGCGAACGGGAGCCCTCCTCCTGCTCCGCGCCTCCGCCTGCCTCTGCCCGCTCGGTCAGTGTGTGCCCGTTCCGTCCATTACCAACCAAAGATTCTACTGAACATTTGCTTGCTTATCTCGCTTTGTGGCCACATCTCTCCATTGTCGATTTGTACCCTAGCTTCCCGATCTGCTGCGATCTCGGTGGGGCTACTTACTGACGCCTGCCTGGTGGTAATCACTGCATCGTACATGTATGGGTCGCGCTTGTCCCCCTTTGAGATGAACCAATGCATGTTAATTTTGGCTGGAAGAAAGGTTTTTCTACGTCAAACTAGAAATTAGATGCGTGCCTTCCCCTCAGAATAGCTTTCTGACAGGATATCAAAAAGTGCCTTGAGTTGTACTCTATAATGACATGCGCAAATTGGCAAAGTCGTAGAATTTGGTTACAGTAAGTGACTGTGCTTGTTGGTACTGTACAGTCTACTCCTCTAGTCCTTTTGGTGACACTTCAAGGACAGAAGTACTTCACTAGTGATGATTTCTTGGCAGACCAATACTTGTGTCCTCATGTATTTAGCATTATAGCTTGAGACTGAATCGAGGAATATATACGTTGGGTCGTACTCCAGAGCAAAGCCAATGAATCCACGAGAGGAGCACCCCAACTGAAATTGGTAGCTTACCTGCAGCATTTTTGCGACCATCACTTGTCATGCATATGTCAGTAGAGCCTACTTGAACACATTCTTCAAATGGGATGAATTCCGTGCTCTGATCTGCCAGATAGAGTAATCAATATCAGAAGATTAGTAAGCCGGAGAAGCTACATTTCCTAATGAGTTTTTTAATTAGATTTTTTCTGAAGAGACAGGTGCAGCATTTTCCTTCAAGCATAGTCATTTCTTACAGCCTTTTTCAGAAAGTCATTGTGCTAATTGTTATAGCCTCTAGGATTCCTTACTGATGACACCTTAATTCAAAGCGCAAAGTGGCCAAGAATATCAAGATTCAAAACCTAAATATGTAAATTACCTCCCTAACCAAAAGTACCTTGAATGTCAAGCGGCGTCGGTTACCCGGTCTCTTCGCTGAAAGGTTGGTAATCCAGGTTGTTATTCAGTGCATTTAGCTGATGGAATGCTGTGATGGAAATACTAGATCCATTCCCTTTTCATTCATTTTAAAAAGCTAGTCATCTCTGTTACATGAGCAGTAACCAACTGACCATATCCATCGAATGTATACAAAGTCCATGTACTCTGTCTAAGACATTGCACTTTAATATGGTTATGTACCTGTTGGCTAGTGGTTACTGCAGAAACATGAGATGGTAAATTGGTAGTTGCTTCTATGCAGTCTTATCTATATCATTGACTAGCTCAACCATTGGTTAATCCTTGAAAATGTCAGGGTTTTGTACTTGAATCTGAAACTTAAATGGGTTGGTGGGGAGCTAATATTTGTACAACAATGTCTCACATAAATGCACAAGTAGTTTGAAGAATTGTTATTATCAAATGACCTCATATATAGGTAATGGCAGTATGTCACTTGTTTTTTAGTAAGATATTTCTATTCTGTCAAGGTATATGTGAGCTGCAGGGAAGCACTCAGAAGTTATACTGAAAGGGCATAGGGCATAGGCCACCCACTAAGTGCTATTATACAAGCCCTCTTGAAGTGGTGTGCTGAATAATCAACTCCCCTTCTCACAAAAGAAAAAAAAACTATAGAGAAAAATGTCACAGGATATAATTGTGATTCTGAACCATCTAAAAATCGGTCAGTACTCAGTACCAAGGAAAAAAGACTGAAATTACAAGTTTAAACAAGAGAGAGAGAGAATTGTTGAAGTTACTATTCACAGAAAATTCCTCTTTTAGTTTGTGCAGGACCAATTTATCATGATAATACCAGCTTGGTGATGTCAACTAGATTTTCTCTTCTAGAAATGCGCTCCATTGCTTACAAACTAGTACATATAATGAAAGGCAGTGTGGAATAGACCAACCAACTAGAAAAGAAAATTATTCTCATGATGCTAGGAGTTTCCTTCTAAGAGCAGACATTTATTTACTGTTTTCAGCTCAGAAACATGCAACAACACTTATGAATAAGAATAATGCACCAAGTGTAACTACGCAACAGATGCATTCCTTTCGGGGTGGTTGTTTCCTGTGTTTAAGTGTGTGTATATATAAATATATAATCCAAGCTTTCTGTATTTTTAGATGAAAAAGGAGTATCACTTATGGAAAATAAACATCAAGCTTGGTTTCAACATGGTATGCAAATATGTAAATCTTACATTGCCTTACAATTGAAATTTGGTGAAGGCCATATCAATGGCGTTTTCTGCTTGTATGATGTAATCATTGCATCTTAAAAAGATTATTTCCATCCCACCTGCAGTAGCTAGCATTTTGGGAGGAGTTTACAGTTTACACAGCATAAACTAGCTCCTGCAATCCCAAATATACTTCAGTTTCCTGGCCAGTCCTGCATTGATTGAAAATCATTAGTCGACAAGTTTGTTGATTGATTGATACACCTTCTTATATCAATATTCCAAAGTTGTATCACCAAGTTGACATTGTTATCTTGTTACAATGCATGGTCATTGTCGGAGATATGATTCTGGGGTATTCTCTCCGAGTGTATTCATGGTGATCAGATAAAAGACGGGATCGGGAAGACAGAGCATTAAATACAACATGGAAGAGGTCGGACCAACACGCAACCCGGAAGCAATCGGTCAAAGGGAAGAGTCCCGACAGCTTGGACTTGGGAGGATGCCCCGACTGCTAGCCCTGACCGCTAGGACTCGGGAGATCCGTTCAATAGTCGGACCATCTCATCAATAGCAATAACTCCAAGGCGTAATAGCCAAATCAATGTAGCGAATAATGTTGTATTTAAAGTCTAAACGGTAACCCCCCAATCCATACAATATATAAAGGGATCGGGGGTACATCTTGCAGGCAAGAGGCTGAAAAGGCTAATAGCGAGACTATTTGCATTGGCCTTCATACGCACATACATGCTCACAGGACTAGGGTTATTATCCTTGGGAGACCCGAACCTGTCTAAAACCCCTGTCTCATACTGTTGTAAGATAATCATTGAATCTTGACCACAAACTTTTCCATACATCTACACAAATCTTATCCTTAGGTAACCCCATAGGATACTGTTGTTCTTACGTAACGACAGTTGGCGCGCCAGGTAGGGGTAGGTTTTGTGTAATTCTTTTTCAATTGAATTCAATGCCCGTTGTTTGCGAGGTAAACACCAAGGTTTCTATCGGTGCTGTCATCACTCTCAGGAGCCTCACCTTTTGTTGGCGATTTCATGCGCCAACTCGTCCTCTCCAATACCCCTGTCAGCCAAGCGAGGACTTCGCGCACACTCCCTGTGTGCCCTGCCGCTAGGAGCGCGGCGTGCCACCATGCCAAAGTGGCTTCAGCACCCAAGCGTGCAGCTCCGTCGACCCGTCTCCAACGACTCCCCCACTGACTTCGTCATCTTTGCCAATTCAGGCGGACGCACGGTCCGGTGGTGCCAATTCACGGAGGTCGCCTCGACATGGACTGGGAGGCAGGGCGCCACAGTCGCCCCGATGCTTCCTTCTGCGAAGGCTGTCATGATGATGACGGCCGCCGTCTCTGACGATGCACACACCACCAACTCCGCCGAGTCTAGCAATCACTGGTGGGAGCGTCGGAGGCTCAATGCCTCCCGCTCACTTCGTCGAGGGAGGCCTCAAGCTATCGAAACCTCACGGCACGACACGCAAGAAGCCTATACGGTGAACTTTGAAGGTCACGGAGTATATCGCACTCCCACGGCGAACCTAGTCGCCATTGAGAGGGCACTCTCCGCCCTCTCGGATACACCCGAGCTCCAGAGGGCACTCCTCATGGCATGACCTGCGCCAGATACGCCAGAAGAGTGACGAGTCCCTCCGAGATTACATTCGTCACTTTTCCGAGCGACGGAACACCGTCGCCAGCATCTCCGACACCGACGTTATGTCTATCTTTCAGGATGGACTGAGAAAGCCGTCGGAGTTGTTTCGCCACCTGATGATGAATGAGCCAGCGACGCCAGGCGAGATGATCACCACCATCGAGCAATTCACCAACACCGAAGCGCTCGGAGGACCGTCGCCGATCGCCGCGACGTGACGACCGCGACAAACTAGAGTCCTCCCAATCAAAAGATCGAAAGAGGAAATCTGAGCACGTCATGGTTGCGAAGGAGAAACCCCGATTCCGAGGACGGGGGAACTCGGCGATGCAGGAGATGCTGGACAAGCCCTGTATTTTTCATCCCAATAGCAGCCACACCACCCGTCGGTGCTACCAGCTACAAAACCAAATGGGCAAAGAGGCGGAAGAAAATGCCCGACAAGTTAAGCGTCGCCAGGATGATAAAAAAAAGAAGACTCACTGGGAGGACATGGATGCCGACCCCCCGGCCAAAAATGACTTCCAGAAGCCCACTCGGACGGTCTCCATGATCTTTGGTGGAGCGGTGACGGTAGAGTCCAAGCGCCAGCAAAAGCTACTTGCCCGTCACATTAACACCATCAGCGACAGGGCGATCGAACGCCTGTGGTGGTCAGAAATCCTGATCACCTTTAGCCGAGACGATCAGTGGACGGACGTCCCCAAGCCGGGTCGGTTCCCACTGGTGGTAGACCCAGTGATCCTGAAGGTGCGCTTCAAGAGGATGCTAATTGATGGTGGCAGCGACCTTGATATCCTGTTCAAGGGGACTCTCTCCACACTCGGCATCGACGAGTCGACGCTCCAGAAGACGGACACGCTTTTTTACGGGATTGTCCTGGGAAAGACCTCTATTCCACTCGGCACCCTCACTCTGCCGGTGACGTTTGGCACTTGGGACAATTTCAGGATCGAGCACGTTAAATTCTACGTCGCCGACTTCGAGACTGCCTATCACGCCATGCTTGGTAGACCCTCCCTCGCCAAGTTCATGGCGGTGCCCCACTATACATACCTGGTCCTTAAAGTTCTAGGACCAGCGGGGGCTTTTTCCGTTAAGGGAGATGTCGCCACCTCTCACGCCTGTGAGCAGGACAGCCTCACCTTGGGAGAAGCGGTGGATATTTCTGTCCTGATGGAAGAGACCGTTCAGGCGGCCAAGACCACGACGACCGCCGACCTCGACATCGCGACCGCCGCGCCATCAACATCGGGCGTGTCGCCATCGCTAGCTGAGTACAAGAGTATTTAGCTCTCGAACGCCGACCCCTCCAAGACGGTGCTCATCGGGACAGCGCTAGATCCTAAATAGGAAAGCACGCTCGTCAGCTTCCTCCACGCCAACATCGACATATTCGCCTAGCACCCCTCCGATATGCCGGGCGTACCAAGGGAGCTGATCGAGCACGAACTCCATGTCTTCCCGACCGCTAAGCCGATCAAGCAAAAGGTGTGATGATTCGTCTAGGAGCGTAAAGAAGCCATCAAGGAGGAGGTCACCCGCTGCTAGCAGCCGAGTTCATTAAAGAGATGTATCATCCTGACTGGGTAGCAAACCCAATCCTTGTAAAAATGAAAAATGAAAAATGGAGAATGTGCATTGACTATACCGATCTCAATAAGCGATGTCCAAAAGATCCTTTCCCGCTGTCACGTATTGATCAAGTGGTTGACTCCACAGCCGGCTGTTCCCTTCTTTGCTTCCTGGATTGCTATTCGAGCTATCATCAAATCAGCCTGAAGGAAGAAGATCAAGAGAAGATATCGTTCATCACGCCATTCGGCGCCTATTGTTATACATCAATGCCCTTCGGGCTCAAGAATACCGGGGCTACATATCAACGCGCCATACAACATTGTCTTGCCAATCAGATTGGACGTAATGTGGAAGCCTACGTGGACGATATCGTCATCAAGTCAAGGCATCCAGAAGATTTAATTTTTGACATCCAAGAGACTATAGACAATCTACGCAAATTCCGATGGAGGCTCAACCCGGACAAATGCGTATTCGGGGTGCCGACTAGGAAGCTGCTTGGTTTTGTTGTCAGCAATCGGGGAATTGAAGCCAATCCAGAGAAGATCTCGGCAATCATCAACATGGCCAAGCCGACCAGCATGAATCAAAGAAGGCCCCAGGGATATGATCGCCTATTCGTCGCAATTGACAAGTTCACAAAGTGAATCGAAGTTATGCCACTCCGAACCAGCATAGCTAAGAAAGCCGCAGAGTTTATCCAAGGTATATGCTATCGGTATGGTGTTCCTAACCAGATCATTACCGATCTTGGCACTCAGTTCACCGATAATGATTTTTGGAAATTCTGCGAAGACCGGTGTATTCAAGTCAAATATACATCTATGGCACATCTAAGGGCAAATGGTCAATGTGAACGAGCTAACATCATATAGCGGTCGGTGGATGAAGGAATTGCCAGCAGTTCTTTGGGAACTTCGCACTCAGCCTAGCCGAGCCACCAGTCGGACTCTGTTTTTCCTAGTATATGAGTCAGACGTCATTTTATCAGTAGATATGCTTCATGAGTCACCAAGGATGCATTAATATGATGAAGGCACCGCCGAACAAATAAGAGAAGAGGACATCGACAGTCTTGAAGAAGCTCGCTTGGCTGTAGCCATTCAGTCTGATCGGTACCAACAAGTTCTCCGATATCACGACCATAATGTATGTGGTCGGTCATTTCAAGTCGACGACCTAGTCCTGCGCCAAGTTCAGTCTACAGTCGGTGTTCACAAGCTCTCTACTCCATGGGAGGGTCCATTCATTATAGCAGAAGTAACCCAATCAGGCTCTTATCGACTGATGCGCGAAGACGGCCAACGTGTCCCTAACTTCTGGAATATCGAGCATTTTCGCCACTTTTACCCATGATGTTACAAGCTACGTATTCTTATCTTGAGTTAATAAAGATGTTCTTTCAATCTTTTTTTTACTATCATTTTTTCACCCGATTGACCCCGAGTGCTTGCCTTCTCATCACTCTAACCCAAAGTCTATGACCCGCTCTAGCTTTGGTGAGTTATTGTTGAGATTTGTTGCCCACTCGGGGGCTCGCCGTTCGCCATGCTATTTACCCGACCTCCTTATTTTGTTATTTCCAACTACTTGTGAAGCTAAACGTTTAATACGCATGCACGCGGCTCAGTTTCCCTACGCTGCGAACTACAACTATACCAATCACTCGAAAATCAGATAACGGTGGTCGGACACAGAATAATTTAAACTCCAAAATACCATTTCATTGAAAGTTAAACTATATACATTGTGTTCATTTTTACATGTTTAATCTACTCGGCAGGTTCTTCAGGATACGGTTCTAAATCTTGGACAAGATCGGCCGCCGTATCCTCCACCTCCGCGTAGATCCGCTCCACGTCGGACTCCTCTACGTTCGCTGGCCACCCCTCCTGGATGTGATCCATCTGAGCAGTCGGGTATAGCGCTCGGATTATCCCGAGCTCGTGTATGGCCGCCGACTGTATGAAGTCTTGGGCTTGGTCCCACAGACATGCTGCCGACCCTTGGAGCCGCTCCAAAAAATGCTACATTGTCCACTTGGCGTTGGCAGGTTCACCGTCAATCATCTTGACGAGTACCTTGGCCCCCGCCCGGCAGTGGTCGAGCTGCGCTTGAGTGTTGCTCAAACACAACTCCAGGTCGGCGAACTGAGCATTCACCCGCCGATGCAGTTCTGCAAAGTATCAACACAAGCGTCAGATAATATTTTAATTGAAGCTTATTGAAGACAATATTGGACGACCATACTTTTATACTCACCGACTACTTCATCGGCCCTCTTCTGTGCGACTGTGGTGGCGGTCTTGGCTGCGGTGATTTTCTTCTTCAGTGTTGCAGCCTCGGCCTCAGCTTTCGCCGCCCTTTCCTTGGCTTCATCACGCTCAGCCATGGCCAACTCCGCCGAAGTGATTGAGCGCTCCACCATGGCAGTCGCCATCTCCAACTGAGCCTCCAGGATCGCCCAGTCTATTAATCACAATGATTACTCTGATACAACACAAATACTGCCAACAACTTATGACATGGCCAGGTACTTATCGGAGGATCGGATGTCCAATTGGACGCGGAGGATCTCATTGTCCCTCTTCGCCATCCTCTAGGCGGCCTCCCTCCTCGCCAGCTACTCCGTTAATCGCTGAACTTGGGCATTGAGAGCTCCCAAGTCCAGGCTGTGGCCGGGGTACAGTACTTCCATATTCCCGACCAAACGGTTAAGCACACGCTGCAACAAGTACAAGGTCAGCTACAAGTGGCGGATCAAAAACAAATATCAAGGTTGGCATGACTTACGCGGATCACGTGGCCGAGACGGCTTAGAGCGCCATAGCACTCTGCCACCTCTCGCTGCACTTCATCAACAACCAGGGTCGGTCCGCCTTCTGACCCCGTAGCCTCCGCTGCTGGCGGCGCCACATTCTCTACCTCCCCCATACCAGGGTCGGCGCTCGGCTGCTCCTCCACTCAGGGGTCGGCAGTCGACTGCTCCTCCACCGTCGCGTCACCGGTAGGACCAACCGCAGTCGGCACGGCTCCAGTGTCGATCGAGGCATCGGCGCTTAGCGCGGCCGCGGTCGGGACCCCTATGGTCGAGGCCTCCACCGGTCGGGCCTCGATGGCTTGAGCAGTTGCAGTAAAGACCACTACGTCAGTGGTCACCACCCCCATCGCCGCAGCCGCCACCCTGACCGGTGTAGTCGCTGCTGCGTCGCCACCGCCACCGATCGCTCCAGAGCCACTAGTCGCCGGCTTGCTTGTAACGTCGTCGTCATCGGGCAACGGTGCCGATGCACTGACAAACAAGTAAAGGTTTAAACCCATAACATACATGGTGTTTATCAAATTTGCCAAAACATAAACTTACCGGGTGGACTTCCGGAACGCGCTCCTCTTCACTCGTAGATATTTGCCCGACGGACCTCCCGATGGCAGAGGAGGAGGAGGCGGAGGTGGAGGTGAGGGCGATGACGACTATGACGCCATTACTGTCACCCCACCAGCTGGCCCGGCATCGGATGTCTCCGAGTCGGCACCGGCCTCTCTAGGAAACGACGATGGCACCTTGGGTTTCTCCTGAGATGCCACCGCCGTGCGCGGCTTTTTCGTTGTAGGAGGACAAACGTCTTTGTCCTTCCTCTTCTTCGTTCCGATCGGCCCAATCGGCCGATCGATGTCTTTCTGTCCGATCGCCTGGGGCTGCTCAGGCAAAGGTGCCAGAGGGCAGTATGCTTCTTGCCCCTGTAATGTGGACATAGTGAGCACCCGGTAGGTGATATTATCAAGCGTCAGTGTAAAAACAGAAGACAAGAAAATAAGAAGGCCTTACTGCCGGTCGAGGATTGAGCAACTTGTAAGAGTGCGGTCCATCCTCGTTGCCGACCACCGTCTTGGAGGCGAGGAGGTCTCGCACTGGCTTTGTGCCTTCTTCCGTGGTCAGGGGCTCCGGGGACTCCCGAGAGGGATCCGACCGCCCCGCGTACTCATACCCCGGCCGCGCTCGGCTCTTACAGGGCTGAACGCGGCGGAGCACAAAGTTCAGGACCACATGGACCCCTGACAGCTTCTGCTTACGAAGCTCGCCGATCTCTTGGACAAGCTCGTTCACTTGGCCTTGATCCTCCGACCCGCAGCGGTCTGACCAGGTCAGCGTTGGAGTCGGCACGCGGTCGGTCTCCAGAGAAAGGGCCGGCTCATGGTTTCCGACGTAGAACCATTGAGAGTGCTAGCCCTTGTTGGACGTCAGGAGGGGGACGGCGATGTACTCGGCCGCCTTGCCGTCGCGAAGCTAAAGTCCAGCCCCACCGATGACCTTCTTGTTGAGAGCTCGCAGAGAGAAGAAATAGCGAAAAAGATTGAAGTGGGGATCGATGCCCAGATAGGCTTCGCAGAGATGGATGAAGATAGAAATGTGAAGAATAGAGTTGGGGTTAAGATTACAAAGAGAGATATCGTAGTGGTAGAGAAGACCTCGAAGAAAAAGATGGACCGGTAAGCCGAACCCGCATTGAAGAAAAGACTCGAACACCACCAACTCGTTGGTGTTCGGAGTCGGAAAACGCTCACCTGTCGTCGGACGCCACAAGAACAACGCCCTCATGGGAGAACTCTAGTCTTCTCCAGAAGCTCAAGCCGCCGCTCTGAAGTGCTGGACTTCACAAATTCCTTCGAGCGGTCGACGCCGACTCTAGAGTCGGTGGTTGCTATCGGGACAGTGCACGACGGAGTGAGAGGTTTCAGATTGAAAAGGCGGTGAGCTTTGCGGAGGCACACCATGCAATGGCAATGGTGACTGGGACAACGAGGTGCTAGTGAGAAAGATTTAGGCGCAAGGAGAAAGATGAACAGCGAGAGCGACAGCGTGCGGCGGACGAAGCGCAAAAAGGGCAATTTATAGCCGATCGCGCGACGGTTCCGGCCCCTACTCCGCCGCAATTGCCTCGGGACAAGTTTGGAAAACAAAACCATGTCATTATCCCACAGGTCAAACTGCCACGACGACTCTATCTAGCCGCTCAAAACGAATCCAACGGTTGTGCGAGGGAGCCGAATCGATGCCCACTACTCCAATCGACATCAGCCTGCCAAGGCACCTAGGAACTCGTGCATCTTTTCGCGTCAATTGAATCTGACAGACGCCAGTCCTCCCCACCAGATGCCTCTTCGTGAAAACCGCCATGGACCCCACGTACTCCATTACTCTAGCAGCCGCCAGTTTGACGCCTTTTTTGCCAAAATCGCCATAGGCCCACTTACTCCAGCATCCACTAGTTCGCTTCAACTGATGCCTTTTCGTCAAATCGTCACGGGGCCCACTTACTCTGCTCCTATCTACTCCGACTGACGCCTTGTTCGCCGAATTGCCTGAAGGGCCCATATACTCCATCACGCCAATCAACTCTAATGGACGCCTACTCACCAAAACACTTGAGATTTAAAACATCTCTCGACTCCAACGAGCACCTGATCGCCAAGACGCCCTGGGGCTTGGATTTTTCCTGTCCTGATAAACAGCTAGACAAGATTTTAGATCTTGAAGCTTGTTTTTCCAAACAAACCTTCAAGCTCATCCAAACGATTATCGCCTTTCTGCTGCAAAGAGCTCGAGGGCTCCTGTCGGGGATATGACCCCGGGTACTCTTTGAGTGCATTCATGGTGATCAGACAGAAGACGGGTTTAGGGAAGATAAAGCATTAAATACGACCTGAAAGAGGTCGGACCAACACGCAGCCCGAAAATAGTCGGTCAAAGGGAAGAGTCCCGACCGCTTGGACTCAGGAGGATGCCCCGACTGCTAGCCCTGACCGCTGGGACTCGGGAGATCCATTCAACAGTCGGACCACCTCATCAATAGCAATAACTCTAGGGCATAACAGCCAAATCAATGTAGCGAATAATGCTGTATTTATTAGCCCATGATCTCAGGTGATTTAAACCATTTTAAGGGGATTAATGGGGCTGTTAAAGCCTAAATGGTAACCCCCAATCCCTACAGTATATAAAGGGATCGGGGGTACACCTTGCGGGCAAGAGGCTAAAAAGGCTGACAGTGAGACCGTTTGTATTGGCCTTTCATATGCACATACATGCTCACAGGACTGGGGTTATTATCCTCCGGGAGGCCCAAACCTGTCTAAAACCCCTGTCTCATACTATTGTGAGATAACCATTGAATCATGACCATAAACTTCTCCATACACGTACACAAATCTTATCCTTGGATAACCGCATATGATACTGTTGTTCTTATACAACGACAGCCATTTCTTCTTATTGTGGGCAGATTGTGTTGTGTACCACAGATCATAAGCTGTCCCTTGCTGTCATTTCTGGGTAAAGGTGTGATTATCCATTTCTTTGGTGGGTAGAATCTGAAGAGTGTGGTTAGATGCCTAGATCATATAGTTTGTAGATCAGTATTTCTTTTTTTAATTTTCACATCCTGATACAGAATAACCAGTTCTCTTGCACAATGAATCAGTTGTTTGTTGGAACATGTACCGAGCTATTGGAGGCTCATCTTTTCTGGTTGGTTGCAAAGTCAATGAGTTAACTGCATATTCAAGGA
The DNA here is from genome assembly GCA_000418225.1 of Zizania latifolia. Lineage (NCBI taxonomy): Eukaryota > Viridiplantae > Streptophyta > Magnoliopsida > Poales > Poaceae > Zizania > Zizania latifolia. The sequence goes on along the minus strand of KE371596.1, from coordinate 120,917 downwards.
AGGTGATATATATGACATGGTTGATATTTTTATGTTTGTGACTATTATCTTCAGTGTTGCTAACCTCATCTTTCTTAAGTTGTATAAGTGTACCTGAGGCATACGTGTATACCCTGGCATGAAATGGAAGTAGCAAAAGCTTTACAAACACTAGGTGAAATGCAATTTAATTCCATAGAAATCATATATGGGTTTCCTGGAGCATCATGTGCAATCAAAGTGCTGTCATGATAAAAAGGAAAGTCACTTACTAGGATGTTATACTATTTATTCTTCAGGAATATTGAACTGCAGAGATCAGCTCAGTTACATATATTGATACTTTTTTTTTAAAGAATGCCATATAGGACCGGCTTTGATACACGCTCAACTTTGAAGTTCTAATGGGATCTGGTGCTAAGTTGCTCATATCTCTTTCACACATATATTGATACTCAATGCATGAATTCGATCATCAACTACTGTGTATGGTTCCCCACTGCATGGCAGTGCATATATGTAAGTTTTTATTTTTGGGGTACTTGTTTATTGTAGCACAGATAGACCTTGCTTTCTATTCACACTAAATTAACCGAATCACCATCACCACATAAATTTCATGAAAGATACATATTTTTTTAAGAGAATCCGAGGGACTGAAGAGCTGACCTATAAATATGCAAACACAGACACCCATTGCAGTTGCAACGGAGCTGTCACCACCATTTTATATGATGTTTGTGTGCAGGAGTTTTGTAGCTCACTAGATATGTCATATGTGCAAGCACTAGAAGTTTATTGGTATCCATTTTATACATGATTTGATCTGGTGCAAGTCTGCAGTAACTAGCAGATGGGGAGGCAGCCGTGCTGTGACAAGAAGGGGGTGAAACGGGGGCCATGGACAGCGGAGGAGGACAATAAGCTCATCAGCTTCATCCTGACGCACGGCCGCTGCTGCTGGCGAGCGGTGCCTAAGTTGGCTGGGCTGCTGCGCTGCGGTAAGAGCTGCCGGCTGCGGTGGACCAACTATCTCCGCCCTGACCTCAAGCGTGGCCTCCTCACCGCAGACGAGGAGCAGCTTGTTGTCGACCTCCACGCCAAGCTTGGCAACAGGTACACTTGCTCGCGTGGATATCTCGTGATACATTACAGACGCATGAATATAGAGCATTTCATATGTTAATCCATCTTTTTCATTATGCTATGCTAGAATATAGACGCATGAATATAGAGCATGTAACAGTGCTTAGTTACATATTAATCTCTCATGTGTTTTAGAAGCAGTGCATTTTAGTCTCTCAACCGTATCAGCACTTCACTTGTATCTTGTACTATTTATTTTATGCAGTTCTCAATGAACGAAAAACATGATCTGTGCGTGTTCATCTTAGTGATCACAAGGTGCATAATGACACATTACTCCTTCCATTTCTTCTATAGATGTTATCTTAGAATGTGTGCAACCAAACTCGTAGAACTTTGCCACTATTATGCACCAAAAGATTTGGATTTGTCATGTGAAAAATGAAATTACTAGAATTATCATGAAAACTTTTCATATAATTGTACTTGATAAATTGATTAAGAAAAAATGTCAGTCAAAGGTGTGTATTAGAGATCATGTCAATTTCTAAAACTGAAAGTAAAAGGAAATAAGGAATATATGGATAGCATGACATTGTTATCAATATTACTATTGGCGTCCGAACATAATAGCTGAGACCATTTAACATATAGTATAATTAGCATGTGACTATCTGAGTATGCACAATATTCCAACAAACTGAATTTATAAACAACTTGACCAAGAGCTGCAAAGTGACATGCACATGGTATTCTTGTCAAACCTCAAACGACAAACTTCCCTGCTGCTCCATGGCTCTTGATCACTGCATTCTTATCTAGAAATTATTACTAATTTCTTTAGAATGAAACAAGTCCTTTTGTACTAAGACTCAGCAAGCCTTCATCTAAAACAAAAGGATTAAGCAAGTCTTAGTTAGCATTCCTGTTGGAATCACACACTTAGAAAAGACTGAACAGCCATTATCAATATTTGTTGTTACCTCCGTCTAAGAAAAATGCTCATAATAAGACCATATCTTCTAAAAACTTACTATTGGCTTTCCAAGTACTACTGGGTCAGTGTTTGACATTTTTGTCAATTAATTAATCCACGGGCTTTGCATATGTGATATGTCAGTATGTGATGTCACTATTTCACTAGGTCAGAAAATGATGGTTCTTGTTCCATTTATTCTCTTCTCCATAACCTGTGTTGCTGTTTTGTGCCTTTCATCATTCTTACGATAATGCTAACATAACTCAAAGAATAACTGGAATGGAAATGCTCGTCTTTATTATTGCATTCTAAACCGGTAAAATGTTATTTCGACGTAACATCCATATATAGGTAGATGAATTCTGGTCAGAGAGAGAGAGCACTTCAAAGGCTACAAAGTAAAGGGGATTGCACCAATCAGGTCATTATCAACCTAGCTCAGTGCAAAATGGTTGAAATATGAAATTGAAAATATTGCTATCATTTAGCGACCTGCAAAAATAATTGAAATTGGCCGAATGGCTTGTCCTTTTCACCCTTTTTGTTCCTTACACAAATATAGAAGATAACACCACCCTTTTCATTACTCTTGATGCCTTGCATCTGTACAAGCAGATGGTCCAAGATTGCTTCCAAGTTACCTGGGAGAACAGACAACGAGATCAAGAACCACTGGAACACGCACATCAAGAAGAAGCTCATCAAGATGGGCATCGACCCGGCCACACATCAGCCTCTGGCCAGCACCAAGGCGGTTAGCCAAATAGGAACCTCCTCGCAATCCACTACAGCTGAATTAGCCAAATCCAGTGACATGACACATCTGTTGGATCCCAAGGAAGGCTGCAGCAGGTACGTGTCAGTGCCAAGTGACTCGCTAGAGCAGTCGAGCAGGAACACCAGCAGTCACGTCCTGGATCCGTTGGTGAACTGGCTGTTGGAGGCAGAGCTTCCCGCTGATGAGCCATGGCTGAATTTTACGAGCAGCAATGACCCTGACTTCAATGGCATCGTTGGGCCGTCACCCTGGGATGGAACAACAGACTGGCTGCTTGACTACCAAGATTTCAGCATGGGCAATTCCGAGCTTGAATGATGACGCAAGAATTCAGAGTTCATATGGATTACGCTTTTAGATTGGAGGGACATACAAATTGCAAATGGCAGGCAGGTGCAGAAGATTGTGAACAAGAGCAAGGTGCATCCCCAGGTGCCTTTCCATAGATAAGCACAAGACATAATTAGAATGTAGAAAAATAGTGTTAGTCCATCCTTAAAATTGAAGAGTAGTAGAACTAGAAACCCTACAAATGCACGTTACGTTGGAAAATGCACGGAATAATGCAAGGGGTTACTATGTATAAATTAATATAGTGCTTTAAGCTGGGCAACAGAGTGACTTGGCACTCTCAAATCCAAGTAGACCTCAGTGTAAACTAATTCTTGATAAGGCGCCTGCTTTTGGAGAATCTCTCCTCCGGTTGGCAGTAGCACGCAAGAACTACATCCACAATACATGTATATGCAGAAACCAGTGTTCACTTGAAGCCTTTTTTGGGGGGGCTCTGTTAGACCTAATGCATTTCAACATTTCTATTGTAATTGCTCCCTGCGAAAAGAAATCAATTGCTTTATACTGGTGCTACTATACAGGCAAATATGATCATGTTTACACGATTTTTTTGAAGCGGAATACGTTAACATGAATTTGGCAATGGCTAACTACAGTTGTAAAGTCACCAACTCTGCTTTTGTACATTTCAAAACATGCACTGTTTTGTCCATCTAACTGACAAAGATTTACGGTGCAAAAGGGGCCAGTAGAATAATTTACGGTAGGACAGCATCAGCAAGTTCTATGACTCCTTTTGTAAGTCATTTTGGACTTAAACACAAAAATTAAGAATTAAAATAACTTTGTTTCCTTCATTTATTTTGCTTAAAGGAAATTCTATATTGGAATATTAGATGATTTGTCACCCCTAAAAAATAATTTAATAATTTATCACTTTGACATATAATCATAAACTCAGATAATTTCACGTAGCATCCACATAAGTGATAAATAATAAAATAGTATAAATTTTTTATTGATAGATTCTCAAATCTCCCGTCCATCGTCCTGACAAGATCTATGATGCAGAAGGGGCCACAGTTAAGAATTCTTTAGAGCCCATGCAAATCTTATTTTTTATATGAAAATACTATTCTTAATACTTGCGACAACACATAAATTTTACTGCGCACTCGAAACAAGCCTGAGTGGTGGCCTAAGATCGTCGTGCCATAGATCCACCGCTGGAACGTCAGCAGTTGTGTCCTCTAAAATATATGAATTTTACAGGATTTTTATAGGAATTAGTGTAATTATGGTAAAATTCCTATGAAAATCCTCCAATCAAAAGAACCTAAAAACTTCCCTATCGAAGACAAATGCTTGTCCAATGCATACAAGTATAGAGCGAACAGACAAAGCACGTCATCTGAATTCTGAGATTACACTTGCTCAACACAATCTCAAGCACACTTGTCTTCAACCTGTGGCTCCTAATCGGTAGCTTGTGCATCCTGGAGCTTGACCAACAGGACACCAGCTGGAAAACAGCTGAATGACCATAACCCATTGCAGGACGAGGCCCTTTCAGAGAGAACCAGATTTGCGAATTTACTTGTTTTCTATCACTCTGACGGCTCCATCACTGTCAGATTTTCATGAGTTTGCAACAATGTCGTCGGCACGGTGAAAGCTAGCTCGCACACACACATGTTCATGGATAATGATATAATGGCATAATGCGTTGTAGGTTGGGTGATCTTTGCCACAGCTTTGTTGAATTATTCCCTCGTCGATTGGAACTCATGAAGAAGACTGAAGATTTCGTATGCACGACTGCACAAACTGAAGATTGATGACATACGTTGGATTGGACAGAGTCCCTGGAACCAGCAAGCTGCCTTAATTATTCATGGAAACTACTTGAATTATCAAATAATATAAACTATATAAATTATGAATCATATTAATTATATTATATTGTATATTGTGCTGCTATACTTGAATTGTATATAAATATTTTCCTAAACTTCTTTGAGTATTTTAAATTTTTGTTAGTTTAATTCCCGTGAGAAATAAGATTTCACATCATTCTCTTCCGCGGTAAAAAAGAAAATTTTAGTATAAATCCGTTTGGCAAGTATTCTAGGATTCTAATCGGCCCTAAGAATCTCTATAAAATGGGCCCTAGTAAGGTTGTTTTTAATTTAAGAAGATATAGTGTTCCAAAAAAGAAAGAAGAGATGGGCCGGGATAAGTATTGTTGGGCTTTTGAGCTGCGAAGGCTGGAGGCTTCTGTGCTTTGTATAGGCAGTAGCTACTACAGGCCATATATGAAAAAATACATCTAACTTTTGGGCCAGGCCATACTACAGAATACAGCTGGTATACTCTTCTAGGATTTTTTTTAAATAATACATTTTTAAAAATAAATTTCAAATTTGGTACACAGATTTCAAAAATTACAAAAATATCCTTCTGTCGGTATACCAAGTACCGATCTAGACCGATTAGCCTTAGATTGGCATACCATATGCCGATCTAGGTCGATCGACCCAGGTCGGGTGTTATCCGGATGCTATCAGTGCTTCATCTGCTGATCGGCATATGGTTTGCCGATCTAGGCCGAACCGGCCTAAATCGACAGATGAAGTACCGACCGAGGGCCTATATAAGGGGGGCCGAAGCCCCCCTCCCAGCCACCCCACGCAGGACTTCGGCCTCCTCTCCTAGGTATGTCCTCTCCTCCTCTTCTCTTCTTTAGTTAGTTGTAGGTATAGGGTAGGTAGTTTAGGGTAATTTAGTAGTAGATTAAGGATAATTTAGGAATAGATTAGTAGTAATTTAGGAGTAGATTAGGAGTAATTTAGGAGTAGTTTAATACTATTTTAGGGATAGTTTAATAGTATTGTAGGATTATTTTGATGGTACTTTTAGAATAATTTAAACATAGTTTAGAGATAATTTAGGGATACTTTAGAGATAATTTAGAGGTACGTTAAACATAGTTTAGAGATATGTCACGTAGGAAATATCAATTTTTATTTTCTTACCGTAGATGGTGCAAAAGGACAAATCTGAGTATGGTTACGATTCTCGTCACCGTCCGCCGGAAGATGTGAAACCCCCTATGTGTTTTTATGGAGATAAATGTAAGTTTATGAGAAGTATGGATGACCTCACATACGAGATGAGGTATTGGAAGTGTGGCAACTACTCTTACACTCCTGAAAAGCCAAAGCCAAGGCCAAAGCGTGGACCACGTGCTAATAAACCGGTATGAATAATTATGCTATTTCTTTATTTATATCTTGTTCTCAAATAAATCACTTATAATATCTCTATTAATGTTTCTGCATGTAGGTAATTTCACCTTCGCCACCTCCGCTCTGTGACTTTGTCTAATGAAATGATAAGGAGGTGTACCCTGAAGACTAGGCAGATCTTATGAGACACAAGGAGTTCAATAGGGAGCTTTTTGAGATGTGATACAAGTGAGCCTATGAGCGTGAGGAAGAAGAGAAGAGGAGAGAGGAGCAGGAGCGCAAGGCAAAAGAGGAGCGTGAGGCTGATAGAGAGAGGAAGCGTGAGAGGGCTCGTCGTGCTAAGGAAGCAGGACCTGAGGCTATAAGGAAGGGAAAGTACCCTCGCTGCACTCAAAAGTTAGTTTGGATAAGTCTTAGATATTTTTATTTCCCTAAAGGCACGTAGTCACGTTTACATGTGCCATTGTAATGTACTGTATTATGTTATGTACTTTGTTGGGTGTTGTTGATACTGGACTATTTTAATTACTGTGTATTTGTCAATTTGGCACGCTAGCAGAGATACAATCAAGTCCATAATCGCAATAGCAAGTGCATAATGACATAGTATGACATATAGTAATAAACGGTTCGGTACAAATCGTTCGTCTACACGATAACAACCACACGCCATACTAAGCACCACGCCTACCCCGAGTGTGTCTCGGTCGCTGGTCCGAGTAGGTAAACCTATCCGGTGAACAGCGCACCCTAGGCGGCCTGGTGGCCTGGTCCTCCGGCTGCGTCGGTGGTAGGGCTCCCTGAAGCTACGAAGGTCCAAACACCTCAGCGGTGGCACGCTCCCAAGCGTCATAACTAGCTGAGTCGTTTTGGCCTTCGGCACCGGAGTCTACCGGTCCAGATAGACTGTGATACGCGGGGTCCATGCCAGCTCGCCGGTAGTGATACGGATACGATGCTGTACAAATAATAAGTTATTAGTGACATATGGTAGATTATGATAAAAATCGGTGTAAGACTGTACAATACTCACGAGGTGCTGTATGTGCTCCATATCCCAACGGTGGCGTTGCGACATGTCCTGATGGGCCTGCCGCCGATGATGGGTCCACCGCCGATGATGGGCCTGGACCGTAGAAGTATTGGTGCGGCGAATACCAAATCTGTGGCTGCATCGGAGGGGGTGCCGGCATCGGAGGTACTGGCTGTGGACGAGGTGGCTGAGGGGTAGCAGCACGAGATGGTGGTCGTGTAGACATGAGGCTGATAAAAGTGTCGAGCTCGCCGAGAGCTCCTCACACTGCCGTCCAGTCTAGCGGGTTGTGCACCACGCCAACCTCAGTGACCCACCATTGATACATCCCGTCAATATAGTTTCGTGCATTCCACACGTGATCGGACTACAAAAGAACAAGTCAAATAAACACGTAGTATTAATAATCAGATATTAAACAATTCAAATACTTACCGACTCGTGCTGGGCAGCAGCCATCTGAGAAGGATGGCGGTGCGTCACACTAGGAGCAGGTGGAGGACCAGTGCCCCATCCTCTGATGAGACGAACCCTGGTGCAAACAGAGTACTATCGGAGGTAGTCATGGTACGTCGTAGGGTCGTACTCGTCCTCCTCCTCGTCTAGGTCCTCTAGCGCACCCTCCTACTGCGTGACCCATGGCTGCATCCTAACCTACCATGGGATGCCGCCAGAGACTCCCTTCCACGTGTTCCTGCAGCAAATAAGTGTAAATTATGGTTTATAATGGTAGATAACATCTCAATTTGATAACTAGTTCGTATGTACGTCTGCAGGAGCTCACCGGTGCATCTGGGCAGGCACCTAGGCATGTATAGGACATGGAAAGTATTGTGCTCATCCGAACTATCGACAGATGTGGTGAACAGCATATCCCTCGATCATGACGTGGGATACGAGGCATCTACGTGTCCTCCAGTACGCCACGTCCTGCATACACAAGGTGGAGAGCCCGTGAGGCGCGCGCCTGACGACGTCACCTGGCAGGTAAGGTCTCTAACGAAAGTCGTGCGCCCGAATATTATCGAGCTGCGCCGTGTAGTCCGGGTATGAGAGGAGGGTCTGAGAGTGGGCCCACGATGGCTGCAAAAGAGGAAATGTTAATACAACATTAATTTCGGTGAATGATTAAGTACAACAAATACTGACCCGTCGTCGATACCAAAGTGTGCCCATCGTCGGTAGGTCGATGTCCTCATCTAGCGGCCCCCTGCGTACGGTGCCATGTCAACCTGCGGCTAACCAATCTGCACCCTCTCATAAGACCAAATCTGTATTAACAGTGGACACCTAGTAATCGATGTGCCACTCGTCCGTCGTCGACATCCATCAAAAAGTGCACGGTATGTGGCGCAAAGAATGGCAGATCCCCATGAGTATTGTGGCACACCATCATCCGTCGAAATGGCAATGTCTCGAGAAAACTGCATCAAATACTTGTCGACGCTGTCATCGTACGTGCTGGTGAACATCACCCAGCCAAAAAGCCAAAGGAGGTAAGCCTCCGGGTAACGGCTAACGGTGTAATCATTAGCATCGGGGGCTAGGTGCTCCGCCTAACAAAGGGCGGCAAACATTAGTATACAACAAGGATCGGCTAACAGTGTTAAAATGACGTATCTGGTACTGACGCAACCAACTCTACGTCGGTCCGTATGTCTCGTCGAACTCCTCAACTGCCTCGCCACCAAGCAGGATGGGATGGGCGTCCGTGAAGCGCGTGAGTAGGTCCACGCGCCACTTTGGCTCAACATCATAGGGCACAACTGCTGCTCCTACTAGTGGAAGTCCTAGCAGGAAAGACACATCCTTCAGCGTAATCATCACCTCCCCCAAAGGCAGGTGGAATGTGTGTGTCTCTGGCCTTCGCCTGTTGACCCACGCCATGATGAGAGCTCGGTCAAATGAAAACCTAGTTGCTCCATCTACCAATCTAGCCAGAGGGAGTAAGCCAGCACCGCGCAACCTGCATCAAAGAAAATGTTAGTCACGTGATGAAAATAAAACATGAACTGAAATTATACTTGATTAATAAACCTGTCAACCCATCGGGGATGGATGCTCTAGAGATGCTACGGTGTTCGGACTCTAAGCGGCACGAGATCTACCTGGTTGTTCTCCTCGATGGATGTGAGTGCTCGTGCCCGGTGGTGCCCATCGATCGTAAGGAAAATCATCGTTACCCGCCACCTACAGATTATAAAATAGACAAAGCTCGTTAGCGACGAAGATACAACATGTGACATAATAGTAAAGTAACTAACGTACGTACACCTCAGGGACTATGTATGTACAGCTCGTCCCTGTGCACCATCAAAGCAGCAGTATGGCGGTCCACGAAGTATTGAGTGGTTTCACGGATTATGCCCTCCACAATACCAACCAAAGGCAAGCATCACATACTCCGCATCACCCAATTGTACACCTCGATAAGGTTGGTGGTCATGATGTCATAGCCATGAGTGTCATGCAGTAGAGACCAATGCTCCTTAGTCTCGAATTTAATCCAATCCAAGAAGCAGCGAACTTTTGTCCTTTGCCGTTTACGGATCGTTTGTTGATCATCCGTGGGCAGAGAACAAAGTGGGTCTGGCTCTGGCTCTGGATCACTTCTAGATTGCTGCTTGGTGGCCTTCTCTTGCTTGTATTTTGATGTCAGCTCATCAAGTTTCCTCCACAAGGCTTTGAACATTCTCTCTTGGTTTTGGCTACACAATCTTTTGAACAAATTAGTCAATTCTTTATTCTTCCTGAAGTGACGGAAGAAATTTGCACCTAAATGGCGCATACACCATCGGGACTGAATGTCCTTCCAAGGATATGGCTCCTCTAGATCGTACTTTATATGTTCGACTGTCTTAATCAGTCTCGCATGTCGATCATGCAACACACAAATATTTGGCCTGTCCTGAAGAACCCCAATGTTCAGGTATCGTAAAAACCACAACCAACTTTCGTAGTTCTCACTTTCCACAAAGCCAAAGACAATTGGCACAACCTGGTTATTGCTATCAACACCAATAGCGGTCAATATCTAACCTCTATACTTTCCAGTTAGAAATGTGCTATCCACACAAAGAATGGGACGGCAATACTAGAAAGCCCGGATGCAAGCACCGAGTGCAAAGAAAACTTGATGTAAAATTTTAGCACCCTCAGGGAATAGCGCATCCTTCTCTTCGAACGAGAAGTATGTGCCAGGATTGCGCCTCTTCACCACGTCCAGACAGAGAGATAGGTTATGATATGAGTCCTCGAATGTACCGAACCTCATCTCTAGCGCCTTCTGTTTAGCCCTCAATGCCTTAGAATAGTTAATTGTGTACTGAAACCTTCTCTCTATGGCAAGTATTAAGGTCCGGGGCTCATAACTGAGATTCTCAACAATCTTAGAATACATCACCCTCACAATGTAGTTGGCACTTAGATTCCTGTGCCTGGTTACAGCTGTATCGACCACGCGTGGACTCTCTATAGGCAATCATCCCTCTCGCACACAACGTCATATATTGTGCGGTTTGACTTCTTGACTCGAAATAACCGCCGGAGTGATAATACCCGTGCCTTCACGACATCTTGAACTGCTTTTTTCGTAGGATACATCGCATCCTTCTCGACCTCGTTCTGTCTGTATTGCCAACGAGTGTCACGTCCCTCGTTAATAGCAAGAGCGTCAAAATCTTGTACTTGCCACTCATTGAGAATCATAACGTCTTCGTCTTCATTGTCATTGTTGACATCTCCTGCTTTGTCTTCTTCATTTGAGTTGTCGTTGGCACCCTGCTCGACTGCTTCCTCGAAGTCTTGGTTCTCTCTCTCTAGCAAGTTAGGTATAGTCTCTATGTCCTCCCCTTTATCAGCTTGCCCTTCAGCAACCCTAGCTATCGTAGACAGGGGAGCATCCCCAGAATGTGGTACTACATCCGTCTCAAGGATCACCTTCTGAACTTGGCTATTCTGGCTGACCTCGAATTGTACTCCAGATTCAGCAACTTGCTCAGGTGCTGGGTCTGGAGTAGGAAAGGCACGAGGAGTAAAATAGATATGCAAAATCCGTTCCTAACCTTGCTCTAGCGCCTTTTTGACATACCGTCTCCACATGGCGGTCGATGTAACAGGAACCATCTTCCAAAAATACCCTTCGGCAGCACGGCTGCATCGGGCATACAAATACAACTCCCACTGCTCTCTATCCAATCAAAAAATATGATACAGCCACCGCTTAACACTCTCGACGCTACACTCCACCGCCTGACTTAAACTATTTTTGGTACATTGAAAACTACTAAGGTCAGCACCATCATGACCAATAAGTACTTGTCCATCTTCATAGTAAATCCTAAATGATGTTCTATCCGACATGCTTATAAACATTAAGTTTACACCAACAGAGCTAAATTAAGTAGCAAACAATAGCGCGACAGTATCATTTTACTTATTTAGCAAACAATGGCTAAGTACATTTAACTGTACATACTATGTAGAAACAATTTAAAATATGAAATTGCATAAATTTACATCATTAAGGTAGATTACGTTCAAAGTATCGCTACATTAAGTCTAAACTACGGAAAACATCTAACAGGGTAAGATATGTTGAAATACCTAGAACAGTACTAGATGCAGTCATGGTCAAGTCTTACGTCAGCAGGCTAGCACGCGTAATAAAGCTACACAGAATAAGGTATGTTAAAGTACCCATTAATTATCTCGAAAGTATATTTAAAATACCCCTTAAGTACCTCTAAACTATGTTTACAATACCTCTAAATTATCCCTTAAGTACCCCTTAATTATCTCTAAACTATGTTTAAAGTACCTCTAAATTATCTCTAAAGTACCCCTTAAATATCGCTAAAGTATATTTAAAGTACCTCTACATTATCTCTAAAGTATCCCTAAATTATCTCTAAAGTATATTTAAAGTACCTCTAAATTATCCCTAAAATAGTCCTTAATTATCGCTAAAGTATGTTTAAAGTACCTTTAAATTATCTCTAAAACACACCTAAATTATTTCTAAAGTACTAGCAAAATACTTCTAAAGTACTATTAAACTACTCCTAAAATACTACTAAACTAATCCTAAATTACCCCTAAATTACTACTAAACTACTCCTAAACTACTCCTAATCTACTCCTAAATTACCTATAATCTACTACTAAACTATCCTACACTACCTACTCTACCTAAAGAAGAGAAAAGAGGAGAGGGGAAGACATACCTGGAAGGAGGGGAGCAAGTGAGAGCTATGGGCACGTGGGGTGGGGAGGGGGGCTTCAGCACCCCTTATGTAGGCACTCGATCGGCACTTCATCTGCTCGGCAGACCATGTGTCGATCTAGGTCGGCTGGTCTAGATCGGCACATGGTCTACCGATCTAGACCGAACCAGCCTAGATCGACAGATGAAGCACCGACAGGACCTGGACACTACCCGATCTAGGCTGATCGGCAGATGATATGTCAATCTAGGGCCGATCAATCTAGATCGGTACACCAAGTACCGATAGAAGGCCATTTTTGTAATTTTTGAAATTCGTGTACCAAATTTGAAATTTATTTAAAAAATGTATTATTTAAAAAAATTCCTCTTCTAGGGTTCTATGCTTCACTGCTCAAGGCTATAGATGCTCTTCATTAGAGATTTAGAGCACAGAAATGCTGCCATGCTGGTGACACACTGACACCGTAATATAATACGTGTCTCCAACAGTACATTACTGTAACGACAGTAACTCAGAGCTGTGGCTACAGTGATAAGATCTGGTATTATTGTGACCGTTTCACTTTACTGTAGCGATTGATGTTAGTATTAATCTTGACATGTGAAGTTAGCGTGTTATTAGCTAGTTGTTGTGTGCGTGTGTGAGTGCACAGGTTCGCAATTAGCTGCTGTTGTTGCCATGTGTGGACGTGGTTGAACTTTGAAGTGGATGCAAAGAACTAGCTTGTTGGCCGGTAGTTGCATGCATGATTAGTTGGACGAGTGGGTCTCGTAGTGTATAGAGTTAGTGGTTCATGTACTCAGCTAGTGCGTGTGTATGAAGCTGGCCGTAGTTTCTGTATGTAAACAAGGCTGTTTAAGTTGTGTACTCGTTTGATTCAGCGTCAAGCCAGGTGTGAAACAAGGAAAAGATGTACGTCGTTGTCGGGGCATTCGTTGTCACACAAATTATGTTTCTTGTGTGTGTGCACGCTGGGGTTCCAACAATTGATTGCATTGATTTTCAACAACATATTTGAATCGAGTCGAAACTATTTCTCTTGGTACAAGAAGATTCTTCTTTTATACTGTGAAAATTAATAGCCCTATAATCTAGAAAAATGAGTTAATATAAAAAAATATGAATAATTCTATCTTCTCTAGATAATTGTAGATAATCACTAGTT
>KE371596.1:74189-85857 GCA_000418225.1 Zizania latifolia | reverse complement strand
AAATGGCTCTAATTCTTATTTCAAATTATTAAACTCAATAACCGCAAATTCTAAAAATGATCAAACTGAAGGAACCTAAATTCTCCAAATACTTAAAAGCTGCTTTACAAAATCTTAAACCCCATAACAGTGACTGTACTAACAGCCTAATGGCAGGCAACTCTTTGCATAACATCCATTCACTTTTACCCGGTCGTCAGAAAGGACACGGAGCACTACGGCTGCCGGCAAGTTAATCGTCTGAAGATTTCAGACTTCAAATAACTTCTTTTTGTTCTTGTTGCTTTCGATCGCTGCCTTATTGGTTATGGCAGGTATCTATCACTATATATCCGGCTTGTTTATTCATTCCGTTCACTGGCTGCAGGGGAGATACACCCTTGATCTGGTGACATCGTTGAAAATCTGTCCTTTCTTAAGGAATGCTGTCCTTCCATTTCCAACTTCTTATCTGTGGGCTGCGTAATGTGATGAGTTTTCGTATTACGTTGGATTCGTTTCCAACGTTAGAGTCCACGATCTGCCAGCCACATCGTCATATTATAATCAGTTTAAATAAATTGTTGCATAAAATAACTATAAGAAACTCGTTGTTGTATTTTAAATGACTTCTGAAATATAAGCTAGCTTATTATTTATGTAATATAGTGAAAATATTATATTATGCATGTACTTATTTTGTTAGGTGTTATTTTATAATAATATTATTATTTAGGATAATTTTTTATATTAGATAAAGTATAGATCCAAATAAACTCAAAACATCTTAAAACATTAGTTTTTTCCACCTATAAGACCCAAGATACGCTTATAATTTATTTGAATAACTTATAATAACTTTTTTAGAAGAGTCTTAATTCGTCTAGAAAATTTCATCTTTTCAAACAATTTGTTGTGTTTTGGGCATTTGATGCGTGCCTGCTTGTTTTGCGCGGGAACGAGACAAACACGGCATCTCTCGTCCTCGCAAACACTGCGTGGTTGCGTACAGTCGCACAGATTCCACCACGTATTCACAACCAATCCAAAATCAGCACCGTCCTAGTGGGAAATAAATTTGGTAGGAGGTTGGATTGACGTCACATAAAAGAGCAAGGGCAAGATAATTTGGTGGTGTAGCTATCCTCTCCGTCCATGCTATCCTGTTTGGTCTCCCCGTCTAGAGAAAGGCAATTATACTCATATAGCCATTTACCTTTTGGTAAAATCCTATTAGAATTAGATATGTTCATAATTTTATATTCGCGGGTGTGTTATCGGATCAAAACTAGTATCTGATAGGTAAACGGATACGAGCACATGTATTGAATACATATACCTGCTTCACCTATTTAACATTAGTATATAAACAAAGCACTAGCCCTAACCCCTCCAACCCACCCCTCTCTCCCTCTAGCCACCACCCTCTCCCCACCCTCTCCTTTAGTCCCTCCCACGCCACCCGCTTTGCTTTTCGCCAGCCTCCCACGCCGTCCTTGTCACGGTCCCTGTGTGGCCACGTCGGTGCCCCCTGTGTCGTCCTTGCTGTGGCCCCCATCCCCACCCATCCCGTGCATATCTGACAAATAAACGGGTAGACCCATGAGTATACAATGCCTGTGGGTGACGAGTATGGACACGTGTTTTTACTCTTCATGGGTAAAGGGTATAGGTTCAAGTATGAAAATTTTCCACGGATACGAGTATGAGTATATATTATCCGTACCCGTGGTACCCGATTACCATCTATGTCCTCGTCCGCACCACCCTCCCGCCCTCGCTGGACTCGCCGCCCACACCATCAACGCTGTCCCTGTTGGATCTCCCTGTCTCGACGCCCCTACTAGTCTCCCTGCCACGTCGCCCCTGCCAAATCTTCTTGGCCTTACCTAGGGTCAGCCCTGAGGGGGGCAGACGATGCAACTGCCTCAGGCCTTCAAATTCAAGGGCCCCTGTATATGTATATATGTATAAGGGCAAACTGAAATATATACTATCATCTAAAGCTATAAAAAAACATTTCGTGACCTAATGGCCAAGGTGATGCCACTCAAATATAAGATCCCAGGTTCGATCCAACATTGGTTTTGAATAATTTAGGGATTTTTCCTTTGATTTAATAATTATTTATCCAATTAGACATTAGAAAAATAAATTATGGTGTAAATTTAATAATTATTTACTTAATTAGAAGAATATTTTTATCGGATTATAAATAGATATTTTAAGGTAATTTAATATGTAAATATTATTCTATATAAATATTATTTTTAAATTTTTTAATTATATATTGGTAAGATTTTATATATATACACATATAATTTTAAGTAATGTATTATCTTTACATCGTGATAAGAACCTCTAAATTTTAAATTTTAGTTTGTTCCGGTCTTCGAAACCTCATCACCGACGCTGGCCTTGCCGCCCCTGTCACGCTCTACCGGCCACCCTGCCCTCCCAGCCTCACCGCCCCGGTCACTCGGATCATCTCACTCTTCCATTTGTGTGGCAATATTTGTTCAGAGGATTCGCTTTATTTACCCGGGATTTTTCTTCTAGTTTGATTTCATTTGCTGCAGAACATTATCACGATCAGCCATGGAGATGTCCTCCTCCGCGACGCTATTCTACGCCGCGCTGCTCACGGCAGCGTTCCTTTACCTCGCAGTCGTCCGGAGTGGCCGCGGCGCCGGCTTGCCGCCGGGCCCGACGGGCCTGCCTCTCGTCGGCAGCTTGTTCTCCCTCGACCCGGACCTGCACACCTACTTCGCTGGACTCACAGCCAGGTATGGACCTATCTTCTCCATCCGCCTCGGCTCCAAGCTCGGCATCGTCATCAGCTCGCCGGCGCTGGCGCGGGAGGTGCTGCGCGACCAGGACCTCGTCTTCGCCAACCGGGACACACCGGACGCCGCGCGCTCCATCGCCTACGGCGGCGGACAGAACATCGTGTGGAATCCGGTTGGCCCCACCTGGCGCCTGCTACGCCGCGTTTGCGTCCGCGAGATGCTCAGCTCCGGCGGGCTCGACAACGCTCACGGCCTCCGTCGCCGGGAGTTCAGGGCCACGCTCCGCCACCTGCACGACAAGTCGAGCACCCCCGTCGACGTCGGCGCGCAGATGTTCCTCACCACGATGAACGTGATCACCGGCACGCTGTGGGGTGGCAACATCGGCAGCGAGAGCGAGCGGACGGCGGTGGGGAACGAGTTCCGAAACCTCGTCGCCGACATCACCGAGATGCTCGGCGCGCCCAACGTGTCCGACTTCTTCCCGGCGCTGGCTCCGCTCGACCTGCAGGGCATCCGCAGGAAGTCGGACATGCTCAAGGGCCGGTTCGACGAGATATTTGCCATGATCATACAGAAGAGAGAAAAGGCAGACAACGCCGACGGCGATGGCGAGACGGCGTCGGACTTCCTCGAGTACATGCTGAAGATGGAGAAGGAAGGTGGCGACGGGAAGGCCTCCTTCACCGTGACCAACGTCAAGGCTCTTCTCATGGTAACTACTCCAAGTCTCCAACCATTACTACAGCCTCACTGCAGGGTACTCAAACCGTGCGCGCGCCGGAGATGACGATGCCATTCATCATTCATGGGTGTGTGATTCGATACAGGACATGGTGGTCGGGGGCACGGATACGACGTCGAACACCGTGGAGTGGGCCATGGCGGAGATGCTGCAGAACCGGCGGACGCTGCGCAAGGTGCAGGAGGAGCTCGACGCGGTGGTGGGGAGGGACGGCGTGGTGGAGGAGTCCCACCTCCCGCAGCTGCACTACCTGCACCTGGTGATCAAGGAGACGCTCCGGCTGCACCCGGCGCTGCCGCTGATGGTGCCGCACTGCCCCAACGCGGACGCGACGGTCGGCGGGCACCGCGTCCCGGCGGGGAGCCGCGTGTTCGTCAACGTGTGGGCGATCCAGAGGGACCCGGCGGCGTGGAAGGACCCGCTGAAGTTCATCCCGGAGAGATTCCTGCCGGCGAACGACGGCAGCGGCGGCGGAGGCCACAAGTGGGACTTCAGCGGCAGCGAGCTGGACTACATACCGTTCGGGTCCGGCAGGAGGATCTGCGCGGGCATCCCCATGGCGGAGCGGATGACGGCCTACTCTCTGGCGATGCTGCTGCAGGCGTTCAACTGGGAGATGCCGGCCGGCGAGCGGCTCGACCTGGCCGAGAGGTTCGGCATCGTGATGAAGAAGGCGACGCCGCTGGTGGCCGTGCCGACTCCGAGGCTGTCCAACCCTGATCTCTACTACTCCACCTAGACGCTGATTCGCTGAACTCTCAAGGACACTGCTACCTTATCACACAAGTTTACTTCACTTTTGTTCACCTAATCACTTAGACTACAATCACCTGTACTATTGAGCTTACTCTAAGCCTATTGGTCTTGTTGATGGACTTTATCATGCTCTTGTGCTTTCTATCTATCGATGGCTTCTTCATTTATTGTTATTGAAAGAGTTTGTGATATATCTCCAATCTCCCATGTACTCTCTCTATATAAAAATCTTCTACATGTTACATTTTCTATTTTTTCAAAAAATAATAATATATATTTATAATTTACATGCATGTAAGTCTTGAATGAATATTAATATTGTTTCGTTTAGCGCCTAATTGACGTCACATGACCCGAGCAACCATAGTTTAATTAGTCTTACATACACTGCTCCTTCTAAGCTATACGTATCAGGATCAATATGACTATTTAATGTAACTAATAGAGTTTGTTTTTTTCTTGGTCTCGATGAAAAAAGTAATACGTGGGAGATTTTTGGATGCAGGGAGTAAATCTCATGTGCAAATATATAACTATTAAAAAGATTATTCACATAAAAATATATACAGTTATGCACACAAGATTGCATCATATATGATGGTATGACAGATTTACCACACCACCAAAGGTTTTATGACATAGATGGGCTTTAATTGAGGCACAAATTGGGCCTGCAATGGATTTGGTGACCCATCAGAGAAAACATGGCAGATCTGCTGTGAGGCTGTGACTAATTGGATGCTGTCATGTTGATATGGGTTTCACATTTCAGCTTGCAGCTTTGTTCTTTAAAAAAAGCAAAGTAGCTGAATATTAATCTAAAGTTGTCTGGAGCTAAACTGAATTTCATTTGGGAGTAGAACAACATTTGATATTTCCAGTAGCCATCGCAGCTACTTAGGTCCTATTTGGCGTGACCCTACTCCATCAATTTCAGCTCCGCTTCACAGATGTCTAGCCAAACATGTCTAACTCTATGTTTTCATATCCACGAAAAATAAGAATCTATTTCCTAGATCCACGTTTTTTAAATAGGCGAAGAGGTGCTCGACGAATGGGTAAGTGCTCGACGAATGGGTATTTTGCACTTCTTCGTGGAGTCGAGGATTATTTACCCACCGCTAGTATCTAAAACAGTATACGACTCAACAGTTTTAGCATTGTATTCATTGAATCCTTTTATACACGGCAATGCAGGCAGAGAAGAGAATGAACGCAGCGCAGAGCTAACGTGCGGCGAGGCCTGCATGGCGCATGCAACGCCCACGTGGATGCGTGGCAAGCAAGCGCAGCGTGGCGTGAGACTAGGGCAGCAGCAACAGAACTCATGTAACGTCCATGCGCAGTGTGCGGCAGGTGAACGCGTCATGGCGTCGGACTCGGGTGGTAGCAACAGAAGTTCGTTAACACCCCCCGCAGTCTGTACTTCGGCTGGCCCAATGTAAAGACTAGTTCAGAATTCTGAAAACTGTGTAGCCGGCAGTCCTTTTGTCATCATGTCCGCAATTTGCCGTCCTGTTAGAACGTGTAGAACGCGCAGATCACTGAGAGCCATGTGGTCACGAACGAAGTGAATGTCCAGCTCAAAATGCTTCGTCCGGCGATGATGTACGGGGTTCTTGGACATGTATACGGTGCAGACGTTGTCACAGTAGGCCACCGTTGCACTTCGGACGACGCAGTGAAGCTCTCCTAGGAGTTGTCGAAGCCACATGCATTCAGTGGTGATGTTCGTGACAGCTTGGTATTATGCTTCGGCGCTGGAACGAGACACCGTGGGTTGGCGCTTTGACGACCAAGACACAAGGGCATCGTCAAAGAAGGCGCAGTAGCCCGACGTCAAATGTAGAGTGTCGGGGCAGCCGGCCCAGTCGGCGTCGGAGTAAGCCATAATAGTCAGTGTAGTTGCAGTTCGCAAGTGAAGACCGAGAGTTGTCGTTCCACGCACGTACCATCGGATCCTTTTGATGAGAGCCAAGTGACATTCCCGTGGATCATGCATATGCAAACATGCTTGTTGTATCACATACGCAATGTCTGGCTGAGTAATCGTCAAATACTGAAGGCCGCCGGCAAGGCTTCGGTATTCGCTTGGATATCGGACTGAAGCCTCAGCCGTGGAAGACAATTTGCTCTTGGCGTCGATCGGTGTTGTCACTGGTTTGCATTGCAGCATGTCGGCATGATCGAGAAGATCTGCAACGTATTTGCTCTGCGACAGAAAGAACCCTTGAGCTGAGCGCTAAACGTCGACACCAAGAAAAAAATGCAACGGCCCCATGTCCTTGACGGAAAATTCCATCCGTAGTCGTGTGGTGATGTCCTGTATCAGGGAGTCCGACGACGCACAGAGGACCATATCGTCGACGTATAGAAGGCGTCGACGTATAGAAGGAGATACGCCGTGTGCTAACCGCGTCAGAAAATGAACAGCGACGAGTTAGAGAGGGACGCCGTGAAGTCGATGGCGCGGAGAAAACTCGTGATGCGGACGAACCATGCTCGCGGAGCTTTACGAAGGCCATAGAGGGAGCGTGAGAGAAGACAAACGATGTCCGGTTGAGTGTTATCAACGAACCCGATGGGCTGCTGACACAAGACATGTTCGTCGAGGTAGCCGTGGAGGAAGGCGTTGGAGACATTGAGTTGTCGAACAGGCCAACAGCGTCCAGCGACAAGAGCGAGGATTGTCTGGATGGTCCGAGGCTCGATGACGGGGGTAAAAGTTTGACCAAAGTCGACATCAGGGCGCTGAGTGAAGCCACGGACGACCCAGCGAGCTTTGTAGCGGTCCAAGCTGCCGTTGGGATGGAGCTTGTGTTTGAAGACCCATTTCCCGGTGATGATGTTCAAGTCGGGAGGACGAGGTACGAGGCGCCATGTTCAATTAGTCTATAAAGCATCAAATTCTGACTACATTGCTGCACGCCAATTTGGATCATGAAGTGCAGCACGCGCCGAGGAAGGCTGAGGTGAGATGTCCTGTGTCGCAGAACCGACCAAGGCGCACTTTAGGTTCGGCTTCATGATACCGGCCATTCGTCGCGTGATCATATGGTGCCGAGTTGGAGCAGGAGCTGTTGCAGGTGGGGACAAGCTTAGTGAAGTCCATGTTGATGTGGTCGGGTGATCAACTTAGTGGATCAATCAAAAACACGAGTAGATTGTGTGGAGAATTCTCAATTATTCCCTCAAGATCCAACCAATAATCAACACACTAGGAATAAGAGAAGAAAGTATGGCAGGACAACTAGGGTTTGCAATCACGTGCCCTGATTATAGAGAGGGAGGGTATTTATACCCCTGTCCCAAATCTAGCTGTTTGGTTAATAAATCGCGCACTGTTCATTCGGATAGTTCGGGATTAACCGAATGATCCGGACCAAATAAAAATCAAAACAGAACCGATGTTTCGGATAGTCTGGCTTAAATCCAGATATTCTGGGCCAAAAATAAATCTAACCAGAAAGGTATTTTTGGACCATCCGACCAATGTCTGGATGCTTCGGGCCACGGAATAAAATCCAACAGAGAGCAATTTTTGGACCATCCGGCCAAAATCTGAATTTTTCGTCTCCAAAAAAATAATATTCAACAGAAACAAGATTTCGGATCAGCCGGACAGATCCGGATGTCCTGGGCTTCAACGAAAATCTAAACTGAAACATATTTTCGGATCGTCCGGTCAGAATCCAGACATTCTGACTTGAAAAATAAATCAAACAGAAGCCTGTTTTTAGATTGTCCAGCTTGAACTCGGACAGTCTGACGTGGAAATAAAATCCAACATAAGGATATTTTTGGATTGTCCGGACAAGTCCGGATAATTTGACTTTTCTAGAAAGACAAAAACCAACTTAGAAAATTTTTAAAACTTTTTAAGAAAGATTTTACTTTGAGCACTTAGCTTTGGATCATTGATCAATATTTCTCTCTTGATAGTACGGCATACCTAGACTCAAGAGAATATAAAATATACGCAATTTGCATATTTTGAGCATAAGTAAGCACTAAAGGACAATTTCTTTAAAAATTGATTGAGCTACAACGCCACTTTATACTTTAAAATCTGCATTCATCTTAGCAACAATGTTAGTAGCATTTGATCACTATTGTCATTAATACAACAAAATAAATTAGGGGCCTAGATGCATCAAGATACACTTTCAATCTCCCCTCTTTTGGTAATTGATGACAATATGACCAAAGAAGTGATAACAAATTGCGTAAAATATGAATATACACATTGAAGCTCCCCCTAAATGCATGCATCATTCAACAAAGATAGAGACATGATATAAAATATATTTAGGACTAGAAATCAAAATGAACATAATTAAACAGGCATAAGTATTGTTCATTACATTGTTTTTGACACGGATTACAATTATAGAACCAAAAGACGCGAAATCCTAAAGCTAAGCAATTTGCAATGACTTCTTGGGCAATTCTCTCCCTTTGGCATCAAAGACACTAAAAAGAGAGAAAGCAGCAGACGGCTCACTTGGAGTCTTCCTCACTCTCAATAATATCATCACCACCATCATCGTCTGAAAATGATGAGGACTGCTATGGAGGCTGCTATTGCTGCTGCTGGGACAACCCTGCTCTGGATCTAAAGAAGTGGGCATAGGGATCGATGTAGTCAGCGAAGTCATTCTCCTCATCAGAATCAGACAAGGGCTCCATGGGAGGCTGGCCTGATTGTTGAAGCAGCTAGTTGATCGCCTTGTTCTGCCACTCTAACTCCTTGACCTGTCGCCGACTGCTGTTCCGGCACATAGTGAAAATGGCCGACATAATCTTCTTTGTCACAGCCTAAAATTTTCAAAATATAAAATTATTAAAAGCTGTCAATAAAGTAAAAGGAAAAAAGAATTTTCAGTAAAAAGAAATTTAAAATAGACTTTTCATTAAAGAAAAGAAAGGAATTCTGAGTATTAAAATTTGAGAAAGAAAATTTTACAAATAAAATGTTGCTCCAAATTATTGCAAAAATCTCTAAAAATGTAAAGAATTTTTTAAGAATTTTTCTGAGTCAAAAATATTTTCTTTAGAATTTTTAGAGCATGAAGGAAGGAAAAGCTTGTGAGTTCGTTGAGAATGAGCAAGGTACCTTATGGCATGGAAATCATATTTGTGTACCTGATAAGAAGGAGTTGAAGGATCTCATACTGCATGAAGCCCATGAGACCCAGTACTCTATTCATCATGGGAGTACTAAAATGTATCAAGACCTAGAAAAGTTTTGGTGGCCTAGTATGCGTCATGAGATAGCCGAGTATGTAGCTCTATGTGATGTATGCCAGAGAGTAAAAGCAGAACATCAGAGACCCATAGGTTTACTTCAGCCTTTGCAAGTGCCTGAATAGAAATGGGAAGAGATCAGAATGGATTTTATAACCGGATTGCCAAGAACAACCTCAGGGTATGATTCTATTTGGGTTATTGTTGATCACTTAACGAAAGTGGCTCACTTTATACTGGTCAAGACAACCTACCACGATAGTCAGTTAGCGGAGCTATACATGGCTAGAATTGTTTATTTGTATGGAGTTTCTAAAAGGATAGTGTCGGGCAGAGGAAGTCAGTTTACTTCTATGTTTTGACAGAAACTGCAAGAAGAATTGGGTACCCGTCTGAATTTCAGAACAGCCTATCATCCCCAGACTGATGGCCAGACAGAGAAGGTGAATTAGATTCTAGAAGATATGTTGAGAGCATGTGCTCTAGATTTCGGAGGATCGTGGGAGAAGAACTTGCCTTACGCTAAGTTCTCTTATAATAACAGTTATCAAGCTAGTCTTCAAATGTCCCTGTTTGAAGTCTTGTCTGGGAGAAAGTGTAGAACGCCGTTGTTTTGGGATCAAGTAGGTGAGAAGCAAGTGTTTTGCATCGATATTATGAAGGAAGCTAAAAGCAAAGTCAAGATTATTCAAGACTATTTGAAGGTTGCTCAGTCCCAACAGAAGAGTTATGCCGACAACCATCGCCGAGACCTTAGTTTTGAAGAAGAAGATTTTATATACCTTAGAGTTACCCTTTTTCGTGGAGTTCGTCATTTCCAGACTAAGGGAAAGTTGGCACCACGTTTTGTGGGACTATACCGGATAACAAGTCGATGAGGTGAAGTTGCCTATGAGTTAGAGTTACCACCGTCCATGACAGATATTTATAATGTGTTCCATGTGTCCTAGTTGAAGAAGTATCTGCGTGTCCCCTCTGAAGTGGCAGATGTCGAGCAGATAGAACTCCAAGAAGATTTGACATATGCGAAAAAGCTGGTTCGTATTCTAGAAGTCAGGTTGAGAAGGACCCAGAATAAAGTTGTAAAGTTTTGCAAGGTTCAGTGGAGCAATCCTTTAGAAGAGAAAGCTACTTGGGAGTGTGAAGAGGAATTGAGAGCCAACCACCCGCATCTTTTTCCTAGCCCCTCCAAATCTTGAGGTCGAGATTCTGTTTAAGGGGGTAGGTTTGTTATAGCCTGAAATTTCCAAAATATAAAAGTATTACAAGCTGTGAATAAAGTAAAAGGAAAAAGAAATTTCAGTAAAAAGAAATTTAAAATAGAATTTTCCTTAAAGAAAAGAAAGGATTTCTGAGTATTAAAAATTGAGAAAGAAAATTTTGCAAATAAAATGTTGCTCCAAATTTTTGCAAAAGTCTCTAAAAATGTAAAGAATTTTTCAAGAATTTTTCTAAGTCAAAAATATTTTCTTCAGAATTTTTAGAGCTCTTTCTAAAAGAAAAGAAATGAGAAATCAATTTTTAAAATAAAAATTAGAATTCTTTCCTCTTGGGCCGACTTTCGCCGGCCCATTCTCTCGCGCGCCCGCCTCAGCCTGCCTCCACCCACGCCTCGGCCCAGCTCGCCCTGCTAGCTTAGCCACCCACGCGCGCCCCGCTAGCCATTGACAAGCGGGCCCCGCTTGTCATCCCCAACCTCCCGCCGAGATCCTCACGCCCGCGCCACCGTCGTGAGCACCGCTGCACCGCCCTGAGCCTTTACCCCAACAAATCAGGCCCAGCCCATCGCCATAACCGCCTCGCCACGCCGCCCAGCCATAACCGCCGTCTCCACCTCAGATCCGCCAGTCGCCCCTATAAAACTCACCCTCGAGGCCCCCTCTCTCGTTTCCCAACCCTAGCCATTGCTCTAGCTCCCTCTGCCATCGTCCTTCGATCCCTAGCACCGTCACCACCACCGTAGCCGACCGCTAGAGCCCCATACCCACCGTCGACCAGAGCCGTCCGCCGCCCGTTCCTCGCCGCCGATCGCCTCTGTCGCCACCGCACATCATCGATCCCCCCTGTGAGCTCTCCGTCCCTTGCTAGTCCCGTTCCACCCCTCACCGCTAGTGGTCGGGCATCCTACCACCGGTGACCATTGGTCCCCGTG
>KE371596.1:4268-20279 GCA_000418225.1 Zizania latifolia | reverse complement strand
GCGCACGTCGGCACGAGCGGTGAGAGGCGGAGAGGGAGAGGGAGGCGGCAGTGACTAGTGAGACCGTGAGAGGTAGAGAGGGAGAAGGAGAGGGAGAGGGAGGGAGCCGACGGCTGTGGGGTGTTGGAAGGAGAGAAGGGAGAAAGGAGAAGAGGGGCTAGGGTTTAGGAATTATTTTTATACTCAGGGTAATCGGGTAAACGGATATGGGTAGTTAATACCCATACTCATACCCGTTTATCCGTCGGGTATAATTTTAGAAATATATCTGATCTTAATAGGGTTTTTATCCATAGATAAAAGGATAATCGAGTCAGATTGCCATCCCTACGGCAGATCGAGTTACTCCTATCGTACCTAGCACCGTAACCTGGCCCCACTGCCTTGCCAGTGTGCAATCTACATGTACGAAACGAAGAACATACTGTATGCGTCTGCAGGAGCCAACATGCACTTGGTGTATGTTCGGTGTACATGGGCCGTATTCGTGGCCCACAATCTCGGGCTGAAAAAAAATTGGCGTGTACCACTGGGCCCAACGGGCTTTGCTTAGGCCCATCCCAAGAAGAAAAACCGAGATGACCGTGATCGATGGCACGTACACGGCTAAGCCCGGTCGCCGGAGTTAGCATAGCCACCGGTGCACCGTGCAGTCGGGTGCCCCGTATATATCACGTACATACACGCCTCTGATACGCTAATAATGCACTTAACATTAGATGATGTTATACACATATTTCTTGTATCAACAGGTTATATATATTTGTTATAATATTTTTTCTTACTTGATTAAATATATCGTATATACGCACTATCGGAGAGATGTTTGGGGCCGTTGAGACTTAAGCAAATTGTCCGCTATCTGCACCTTACTCTTACTTTACTATTACGGATTTGGAAGTGGAAAAGCCGACATGAGGGTTTTTCGGAACATGTCCAAGTCAAATAGCAATGATTCGAAGCACTTCTTTGTTTATGTTAAATTTATATCAAATAGGTATAAAAATCTTTAAAATTTTAAATAATTAGTCAAGAATAGTTAATGTAGCTCTAAGCGTAATATATTTTTATTCTATCCCTAATTGCATCATCTAATATACAGATACATGTACATAAATACATGCACAACAATAAGAGGACAATCTATACCTTTGTTCAACACTTCGACACAGGCAGTGTCGGTCACGTATCCAGCTTTAATCACATTGTTTGACAAAACGAAACGAAACGAAACGAAACGAAATCTTTGTACGAGTCTTCGATATCAATTCTGGGATGCGTGCTTGCAACGGACAGCTGATCGACCATCTGCATAGTACACATGTGTACTGGGTTGGTGTTCTCTTAAGCCCTTGAAATCGAGGTCGAAACAGAATGGAAATTAAAAAGCTAAGGGATATCGATCATAGCATATCACTTTCTGATTAATTAAAACAGTTGACATAAAATTCAAGGATGAAAGATCTGTCCGGTCTGCACTGTACAGCGGCAGCAGCAGCTGGCAGGTAGCAGAATAGCAATAGATGCATTGGTCCTTGGCTAATTAATTGGCTAGCCCACTTATGTTGTTGTTAGTACCTGAAAAATTAAGCACCGTCGCTGTCTGTGTCACCTCATCCGTTTAAGGGAGAGGGAATTGTAGTTATAGTATAAAATTTATGGTCTCTCTGTCCCAAAAAATGTAGTAGGTTGTTTTAGACCTTTTCATAAGTCTCCAGTACAGATTTCTGACCATAGGTTCAATTTATGATATGCAGTTAAAATGTGGAAAAATATATGTTATGGAAGCATGCTGCAAATACTTTACGGGCTCCTTAGGAGTTAGGATTGAAGAGAATTCAAAGAATTTTTGAAGGATTCAAATCTGTGGGAAAATTTTCCTATAGCACACTCTGAAACAAAGTATTTGTTTTGTAAAAATCGTTTGGAATAGGTTTCTAAAGCTCTATTCCAAAGAAAAATAAGTATGAGTTTTTGCTTCATGTTTTTCTTTTACTTTAAGAAGTTACATACACAGTCTCTCTTTCTATCTCTTCCACATGTGATTTCTTTTAAAATTTATGTGTTTCAATTCCTATGACCTATCTAAAAACAATCTCTAGTATTTTTGTGTTTTAAAATCCTATAGTATTTTATAATATTAGGCAATCCATTCTTATGTTTTTCCTATACCTGTGTTTCATACATTCCAAAGAAACCCTATGCATCCTAATGGTCAAAATATGAAAATATTGATTTCCCATGCTGCATTCTAGCATGATTACATTTTGGGACAGGATGAGGAATGTCGAAAGATTCAGCTGAAAGTGTATACTTCTAGGCGTGGATAATTTCGTGAAATTTGAAACCCTGTCTATTTCAAAGTCTAGCTGTCAGAAAGCAACAGCATTCAAACAATTTTTTTCATCGCTACGCAATCGATTCAGTCCTTACTCTGAAACTACGAAATCGGTGAAAGGTGCAGCACAGGGAGGTAAGTGGTCATTCAGAAACCTGCAGGAAATCTAACAGTTCAACATTTGATTTGCCCGAATGATGATTCGTAACAGCGGTTTGTGCCACCAGTACGCTCTAACTTGGCTTTGACAAAATCTAGAACAGAATCAGCTAGCACCACTGTTCAGTCAAACACTGAACTTTTTCAGAGCTAGGTAGCTGTGTTCAGCTCGAGCTTGAGCATAAACGCAGGAACATCTCTACGTCGTGCAGATGCGTCATCAATATGCAATTAGGTGTAAAATAACTGGAAGAGACAAGGAAAAAATGATGAGCAGGGCCAAGGAGACAATCAGACAAAAGCCAACAAATCATGAAAGCTGTGTCGTCGTCCTGGCTTCCCCAACGTGCCGAGCAGTTGCTCTCTGTCGTTGCGACGACTATCCGCTCCATTCATGAGCCTGCCAAGTGCTAATGCAGAGCCTCGCCGACAGAGAGCTCGTGGATGCAGCCACCACATCCACAAGCATAGCATCCATTCTTTCCTTCTTGACCAAAAAAATTTCTGAACTTTTGTTTTCTTCAGAGTCAGAGCATTGGTCTCTCTAATGATTATACACACACTGTAACACCACGTGTCCAAATTTAGTCACTCTAACTACTCTATGCAGTATCATTAATGGATAATGACGGAGTGATGCGTGCATCAATGGCATAGTTGCACATGGTTAGAGCACAGGATGTGAGCCATTATTGTCCTTGGGAGAGCTAGTTAGTTGCTGGTCTCGGCCTGAAGCTAATTCCAAACTCCATGGCTGCAACATCATGAGAAAAAAAATCAAGGATGGATCAGTGCAGTTGCCGAGCTGCTGCATGCTGTACCAGGCAATCAGGCAGCCATGATCAGTGAATTCATTAGCAACAGCAACATTTCACTGATCATGGCTGTGGCCTGTTGATCAGGCATTGTTCTGTCATGTGGTTGAGTCGTACCGTTAGAGGGTTCATGATAGCCGGGAATATAGCAAGAGGGCCAGGGCTGCAAGTACCTTGTAGCTATGCCAAACAGTGATAATTCCTACTCATTAAGCGGATCTGTTGGTGACAGTATACCAAATGGCCTGACCAAACGGTAGGGTCTTTTGGTAGTGATTGGTTTAGGGGAAAGCATGAATTGGATATGAGCATCCATACGTTTAGAGATGAAACAATCTTTTTTTCTTTCTTAGGTGTTTGGTCTAATGGATAAAATGAGATAAATTTTTATTTAATTAGATGGATACAATATGGATGCCATAAGCCTAAATTTAGTAGTCTATACTTATTATATATATTAACTAAAATATAATCATATGAGATCTTTTTAAATTAAATAGTAACGAATACAGCAGTGTAATTGGATCACAAATTACATAAATGGTTTATAAGAAAATTCATTTAAATATTTATAAACAAAAAACTAAACCCACCATAACCAACCAGAGAATACACGTCATCTCATTCAATTTTGGTAATTTTTTCTAATTCTTTTCATCCAATATATTAAAGGAATATTGATAGTCATTCTATGAATCGTTATCCTCTGACAAAACAGTTGTGATAGTCCGGTCCCCAAATATCCAAACAATCAAACACTGCATTTCTACATGCATGGAGCATAGTCAGACTACCGAATGCATACTCTATCATGACTTAATTTTGACTCTAATATCTAATTAAACGACTGACATCATTGTAATCAAGATGCAAGAACTCTCGAGCTAAGCATGTAATATGTTGCTAAGCCGATCTCTCGAGCTTGCAGCATGAACATGATCAAACCTGTGCGTCAAGAAATTGTTTTAACATGCAAGGTTCCAGACTCCAGCAGAGGCAGCACGACTCCTCAATTCCTCATCCACACACTCGCTTCGTTTTTACTCGATCGATCTCGATCCCTTTCGATAGCAACTGTCATCATCATTTTACTTTCAGATCCAGTGAGACTCTTTTTTCCTAGATGGCATCAAGGACATGAATTGAATAAATTTTGCCATCTACAGTCGTTTGCTTTGGATGGGGAACGGGATGCACCCATCACGCTTGCTTTTGAGCTTTACGCAGATCTGAAGCTTTTGTAGTTCGCTAATCTTGTTGTTTAAGTCCTAAGCAACACACTCTGCAGTGCTTGGCTGTTGCACATTGAACTGTCATTATCTCTTCTGAATAAATTTGTGAGAGAGCAAACATTATATCTAGCAGCATCATTTACCAAACAGATCAGAATAAAATGATCTCAGAAACTTAAACAGAGATGAGACTCTCTACGATTCAGCACAAGCCATGTGCTAATAATATGCAGGATTTCATCTATCCTAATGCAAATTGCTGAATAAAACAATACAAGGAGACCAGGGGGTACTCTGGTAGAATTCGGTGATGTTTGATTGTTTGTCGGCTGGTTTTTTTCTGAAATATATGGAGGTTGGATTGGAATGTTTCGAGATTGTTTGACAGTGATCAGAATGTTTTCTTTTAACGACCGGGAAAGTGACACCGATCACCGATGAAGAGAATGCATTATGTTAGTACACCTGGAAATGTTAAAGAACAGGGGGAAGAATAATCCATGTTCCACGCCAGGAAGCTTCCCAATCATGCACATCATCTGATAAATAAAAATGAAATCTTTGATCAAACTATAATAATAACAACATATCAAAGTATATTCGCTATCTTCCAAAACCCTGAACTATACAGGTTTCCTGCGCCGTCTGAATATATGTATATGTAGTTATGTCCATGGTGAGCTCTCTCGTCTGGTGATTTTCAGTGGGCGTTTTTCTGCTGCGGTGACAGGGAAGATGAAGCTTCTTGCACAAATGCTGTTATGGATCCCTGTCCTGGATAAATTTGGTGCCGACAGGATGACCACCCAGTGAAAATGATATGACCAGAAATCCTGACAATTATCAGATCAGATCATTTGATGAAGCATTGAGTAGGTTTCTTACCATTATCATCACCGCTGGTACTCGGCTTTCCTAAAAGTTAATTCATACCTGTAATGAATTTTTTTAATGGTTTAAATGATTTTATATATCACTGATTTAAATGGTTTTACGTATTACTGTCACACTGAAAATATACTCAAGGGTCAAGAGCAAACTATCAATTTTTAGGAGTTAATTAGCATTTTAGTCGCGCTAATTAAAAAGCCAGTTACTGCTCTGCTTTCTACGGAGGGAGAAATCACGTGACAGACAAGTGGGTCCCACCAGAACTTTCTACGGGCCCACGGGACTCATTGACCGCGATTGGCTGATGAGGAGTCCTATCTGTAGCGGGTAGAAAAGTCGGTGTGCGCAAGAGAACACCTGTTTCTTTAGTCTTTACACCTTTTCCCCCTCCCGTTTTATTTTTTTTTTCATTTTTTCCACCGAAACAAAACCACCCCCTCCCCTTCTCCGCCTCCGGCCTCTCCCACCATTACCAATTCCCCGCCTCCTCCTCTTCTTCCCGGCTGCGTCGAGGAGGAGCCGAGGCGAGAGGAGAGGAGAGGGGACAAGCTAGACACTAGCAGCTGCATTCCTCGCCGTCTCCTCGTCGTCCTCTCGCCGAGCCTCGCGCAGGTAATATGCTGCTTCGCTTCCCCTTCTCTCGGTTCGTCTGCCACCTCGCGCAAATTTGATCTGATTTCCTACGCGGGCGTGCATAAAAAAAGTCTTTTGGTTAGGTGACTATCTCCCTCTACCCATGTGAGGCGCTTAAATAAAATTTAAGGAAGAGGCCAGAAGCATGGCGGGGACCATGGTCCGTCGCCTCGGCAGCAACGGATAGCTCCAACGCAGGCGGCGGCGACGACCACGCATTTCTTTTCTGACGCGAATTACTAGCTTCTCAAATAGTAGTAGGGAAGTAGTACATGCATGTGCCAGCAAGAGCGCGTTGTTGTAGTGTAGTGTAGTGTAATGCGCTGCCGCTGTTGCCACCTGTGGCTGGGTGGTCTCGCCGGATCGCCGTCCACGTCCGGCGCCCGGTGATATGCCGCTTTCGGCTGCGGGCACCAACCACCCGCCTCCCAAAATTTGCATTTTTGCCTAGTCCGACACGTGAGGAAGGGATATGCTTGTCTCGTTAGATTTCTGGTAATGACGTTCAATTGGAGAGGGGGAGATGGCTAGTTTCTGGTGATTGGTATAAGGAAAGGGGGTGGGGGTTTTCATACTGTTCTTGGGCGGACCGTGCAGAGGGAGGAGCGCGATGGGGGCGGCGGAAGAGGAGGCGGCGGCGGCATGGGACAAGGCGGAGGCCAAAGAGGAGAGGATAATGGTGTCAGTGCGGCTGCGGCCGCTCAACAGCAGGGAGGCCGGCGACAGCTCCGACTGGGAGTGCATCAGCCCCACCACCGTCATGTTCCGCAGCACCGTCCCCGAGCGTGCCATGTTCCCCACCTCCTACACCTACGGTGAGTAGTTGCAGCTGAGCTCAGTTTTTGCTAAGGAAATCTGGCATTGCTGGTGGTGTGTGGCTCAAGCAAGTTTCCTGATGTTGTAGTCCTATAGGCATTTTATTTGGCAGCCTGTTACTCAATTTGTTCTTCCTTCTTCTCCATTTCAGATAGGGTATTTGGCCCCGATTGCTCTACAAGGCAGGTCTACGAGGAAGGAGCAAAAGAAGTTGCTCTATCAGTTGTCAGTGGAATCAACTGTAAGCACTGAAGAAATAAAACTTTTTACATTACTTGGAGTTTTGTGAGGTGATGTAAGCTAACATCTACACATGGATTGGTTATTGACAGCAAGCATATTCGCATATGGGCAAACAAGCAGCGGAAAGACTCACACGATGACCGGAATAACTGAGTATAGTGTGCTTGACATCTATGATTATATAGCAAAAGTGTGTGCACCATAAACATTGTTTCATTTTACCTCCGAAAAACTGTATGTCTCATTGTTTGTCTTTCTACAGCATCCTGAAAGAGAGTTCATTTTGAGATTTTCGGCAATAGAGATATACAATGAAGCTGTGAGGGACCTTCTGAGCCATGATACCACACCCCTCAGACTTCTTGATGATCCAGAGGTATACTGCTCTCCTTTTACTTGAACTTACTACATGATTGGTTCTTGTTTTCCTCCAACCTATATACTGATCTCGAGTTGTTCATGTTGTCATTTGTTTCAAAACAGAAAGGGACTACTGTAGAAAAACTTACTGAGGAAAGTTTGAGGGACAAGGATCATCTTAGGGACCTTCTTACTGTGTGTGAAGGTGTGGAACTGAACTTGCTGTACATAAAAGCAGGAGGCTTTTTTTTGTTCCTTTTCTTTGTTTGCTAATTTGGTTTTGCTACAGCTCAAAGGCAGATTGGAGAAACTGCTTTGAATGAAACAAGTTCAAGGTCCCATCAAATACTCAGATTGGTTAGTGGCTCATCTAATACTATTTGTTTAAGCTACTTTTTTAAGAACCAATTTTTTGACAGACTATGTTAATTTCAGACAATTGAAAGTTCTGCTAGACAGTATTTAGGAAGAGGCAACTCAAGCACCCTTGTGGCTTGTGTGGTATGAATTATCATCCTATATTCAAGATTCTTTTGTACAGTGTGTTCCATGGTCACTGAGGTTTTTCTTCTGGCAGAACTTTGTTGACCTAGCAGGAAGCGAACGTGCATCTCAGACTGCTTCAGCTGGAATGAGGTTAAAAGAAGGTAGTCATATCAATCGAAGTCTGCTTACACTGGGCAAGGTCGTTCGGCAACTCAGGTTTATTTTCCTCTCACAAGAACTTGCAATTTAGTGGTTTGCCTTCTTCTTCTTCTGTCCAGAATTAACATTCCTGATTAGTCTGGGGATCTCTGCATATCCGTTCCTCTTGTTCATATTAACTGGACCAACTAATTTTGATTTCCATTTATGTTGAAACTCAATATTTGTCCTCTCATTTAGTGGGCTGGATATTTACCTTATCAACTAGCAAATCAATAAGGGTTCTATTTGATTAGGCACGTGAGTTGGCACCTGAATCGGACTGTATGATATTTTCTCCATGCTCTTTGATCAGAGCATTATCATCTAATTTAGTCTGAACTATATGTTTCTACTGCTGCAGTAAGGGAAGAAATGGCCATATCCCTTACAGAGATTCAAAGCTGACTCGTATATTACAGTCTTCTTTGGGTGGCAATGCGAGAACTGCCATTATCTGCACAATGAGTCCTGCACGCAGTCATATTGAGCAATCCAGGAACACACTCTTGTTTGCGACTTGTGCAAAGGAGGTCGTTACAAATGCACAGGTCAATGTGGTGATGTCTGACAAGGCACTAGTGAAGCATCTACAAAGAGAACTTGCAAGATTAGAAAGTGAGATGAAATTTCCGGGGTCAGCCTCTTGCACTACTCATGCTGAAGCTTTGAGGGAGAAGGATGCACAAATTAAAAAGGTACTTTTACTCTCATATAAGACTCCAAGCTTTTGTATCTTATGTGCCTTGCATCTTTGAATTCATCTGTTTGTGTGTTCAGCTGGAGAAACAGCTAAAGGAGTTGATGGAAGAAAGAGATATTGTTAAGTCTCAGCTTGACTGTTTACTTAGAAGTGATGGTGATGACCATGACGATGATCACACTGCAAAGCGATGGGTATTTTGTTTCTCTCATATGTACATCCTTAGTATTAGCACTATTTCTCTGTGCAAACTTTAACAAACTGGCTTTCCTCTGATAGAATGAGCATAGTCGGTCATCAAGATCTCTTGCACAAAATACATCTGAAGAAGCACTTTCAGTTTCGGATACTTGTGGAGTAGCTTATCAGGATCAAGATCATAGAGTGTTTAGTGGATCATATGTCTTCAGTGATGATGCAGTTTTCCCTGTTCAAACAGTGGAGCTTCCTGAAGAAATAAGGGATAAAAAATTAATGTCACCTTGGCACCCTCCCAGTCATCATAGTTCTTCTGACGACACAGAGTCATATCATATGAAGGAAGTGGCGTTCAGATCTGCATCAGAAGTCTCTGAAGAGCATTGTAGGGAAGTCCAATGCATAGATATACATGAGCATAGAGGAATCACAAGCCACGAATTCGACCTATTGCTCCCCCAGGACACCAAGTTCCAAACACTTGAAATAGAGGAGATTTCCAGAGAGGCGGTTCCTCAACCTGATGAAGACCAAGAACTTGAGAGCATAACCAATAAAATGGAAGATACTATCAGGATGTACCCCATCAAAGAGGAGCAACAAGATGAGATGATAACAAAGACAGTGGAAGATTCTGGCGAAGTGCATCAATGTGAATCTAATGGCATCACAAACAATGACATCAAGCTATATACATGCAACTCTGACCTTTCTTTTGACGTTAACAAACCCTGCCCTCATGAATGTCTCTCTGTAAAGAGGTGTATAATGAGTTCCAAGGACAGTGCATTGTCTAGAAGTAAAAGTTGCAGGGCTAGCTTTATGATTATTCCAAATAGCTGGTTTGATGATTCTGAGGACACCAGCCAGACACCACCTGATGAAATCTTCAGGTATACCCCCAGAAGGCTTGATAAGGTTAGGAGAAGCCTGTATCCGAAAAATGATAACCCTTCTTCATTAGACCGCTCCACGTTTTCTGGCGAAGATGTTTCTGATGAAATAATCAAGGACATGAGCACCATTGATGAAGTAGACAAAGACATTAGCCCGAGCGATGCAGAAGAAGAAACTATCATCAGTGACATCAATTGTGTCGCCGGGTTGGACGAGACTGATAACTACCATGGGGATGAGCTTGAGGAATATCACACGCAGGTAATCATGTCAAGAACTGACTCATGGATTTTTTTTTTATTTTTGGCAGCTCAGGATCACTCAGTTTTTTCTGCGATGATTAACTAAATACTATTTTTCTTAATAATTCGCTGAATACTAGGTGTCTGCATCATGCTGTACTCTTTTCCTTATTTTTTTTTATTATGGTAGGGACGTAGTTTGGTTTTTGACTATGATATCACCAGGAAACTTCACAACATGAATTGGACAGTAAACCAGTTCAGAGAATTTAACCGTTGCATGTGTCTAATGTACCAGTTTGTTCTGGCTTATGTAGCTGACTTTAATGCCTTCATATGTTTGATCCGAGCAGCAGGCTGTTAGAGATGGATCGACAACATTGAGAAGTGTCAAACATGTTGGCATAGCTTCAACACCGAGTGCCATTGATTCTCCTTCTTGTTGGCCTATTGATTTTGAGAAAATGCAGCAAGAGATTATTCAGTTGTGGCACGAATGCAATGTCCCAATGGTACACCGAACTTACTTCTTCCTCCTCTTCAAGGGAGATCCAGCTGATGACATCTACATGGAGGTGGAAAACAGGAGACTGTCATTCATCAAGAGCTCGTTCAGCGTGCGCCCTGCTGTGGAAGGCGAGTTTAATTCTGCCATGGCAACAAGGTACTTATATGTTAGAACATGAAATCAACAACTAATTTTTACATTGTCCAAGAGACCTAAGTAATGGCAATCATTTGTTGGCAGCTTGAAGAATCTTCGACGCGAAAGGGATGTGCTCTATAAGCAGATGCTTAAGAAGCTCTGCAATGGGGAGAAAGAGAGAGTTTACACCAAATGGGGAATTGATTTGAGCTCCAAACAACGAAGACTACAGCTATCTCGTTTGGTGTGGACACAGACTGACATGGAACACATCAGAGAGAGTGCCTCTCTTGTTGCGAAGCTGGTTGACATAGTAGAGCCAGGGCAGGCACTCAAGGAGATGTTTGGACTGAACTTCACACTGGCTCCTCGAGCTGAACGGCGATCATTCGGCCTGACAGCCTGGTAGCAGTTTACTCCCTGAGATGAGCACTATGGTAACAGTGACCATACGATGACAATGACATGGAGGTAGAAGAACACGTAGTACAGGAGGTTGACTTGTTTGGAGAGGAATTGCTCCTCAGCACTGATTTCACTGAAGTCTCTGCTTCCCTTTTTTTTGCTTATGAGTGTAGCGTGGCTGATTTCTCGTGTGTAATCTTAGCAAAAGTGAACCAATCAGCCATATTACAGTTCTGTTTGTCTGTGCATTTTAGTGTGTGGGGATCATTCGTCAATAAAGTTCTTGGAAGGCTCGGTTGAATGCTTTGTACAACAGTCAGTTGTTTGAGGCCCATGTTACATCACGGGCATGAAGCCCTCAACAAAAGAGACGAGTTGGAACAAAGGCGACCCAGACGTTCATTCACCCATTGCTCAAGCATATTCTTCATCTGCCGGTGTAATGTTCTGGCTCTGTACTGAATAACCTGTATTTTTCCGCGCAAGCGCCGACTGCAATGCAGCATCGTATCAGCCTCGAGCAGCACACGGTATTTAGAGACAGAGCCGTAATTAGCCTTTGGCTCGTCAGCTCGAGTTCGTCGTTGGCAAGAGAACACGCACGCTTGCTACAAACATGCTTTCAGAGAAGTTTCGGGGTTTAAGTTGTTGACGTGTTGTTTTGCCGGTGCATTCTGCCTCTAACCACTCATCCATCCACAGCTGTACTTAACAATATACGAGCAAAAAAACGGAACCAAAATGCGGCCCATGAAGAACGAGGGTAGAGAATCGTCGGCCTACCAAGAGAAACGTAACATCCCGAGAAAACATAAACGTATTCCCAGCCACTGCCCGAACAAACCAAAGTCGCGGCCCGTTAGAGGAACATAACATGCCGACCGAACCAAAACGAAGGCTAATAGAGGCCCACACAACATGCCTACAAGCAAAGTAGCTAATCACATTGACGTTCAGGGCACGACAAGCCCAGTTAAGCAGATGTACTATGACTTTATAACTTTAAAAGGCCAAACCCAGCGGCCAGTAATATGACAGTATTTGTTATTATGCATAAGCCTCTCAACAACTCTCAATATCTGCACTTCTGCAGCGACGAACACGACACCAATAACCCACAAGGCAAATAACAGGCTTCCTGCGTAACATACAAATTTGAAATCACTTGTAAAACCTTACTCCACACAACCGAAACAAATATGTTTATAATCTAGCAAAAGCAGAACTATACAGGAACAACGATCCTTAGCTCTCAGCATACAGCTTCCACGGTATTAATGCAAATCTTATATACAGACAACTTCAATTCTAAAGAGCTAAAAAAAATCCTCTCAAGAAACAGTTAATAAATCAGCAGTTAGACGGATCAGCATATTACTAGACACTATGATCGAATTCTACTAATACTCGCATATGTAGCATGCAACTTTCTCGGAAAAATGAGTAAACAGTCTTAACATGAGAAGACTACTTGGCATCAACAACTTGCACCTGCTTCATATCAACAGATTTTCTATACTGTGGTATTTCATGGTCCTTCAATTATGGGCAATAAATAGAAAC
Source organism: Zizania latifolia (assembly GCA_000418225.1). NCBI lineage: Eukaryota > Viridiplantae > Streptophyta > Magnoliopsida > Poales > Poaceae > Zizania > Zizania latifolia. The sequence continues at coordinate 7,454 of KE371596.1, read as the reverse complement.
AACAGTCAAGGACCATGGATTAGCCAGATGATATTGATCTTTGCTAAAACAATCCTTGAAGGTGTTCACTCCACTTTCCTAGCTTATTACATGATCCTAAAATTTGGTGACACAAATAGAAGTTAAATGATTCAAGAAGTACTGCCCAGATAATACAGTGACCACTGGTTCTAAAGAGCATGCTACAGGGACAACTGGTTATACAAAAAGCTAGGTGTAGGAACAGTCATCACCAAAGTTGACCCAATTTATATTCCTGCACAACTACATATATTGCAATATTGCACCAGAATAAGTCAAAAGGGTTATATTATATTATAGATACGCAAGAAAAAGGTTTAAATTTACTAAACATGCTAAAAAAGGCAAGTAAATGCTCACTAGAGATAGCATTGACCTAATAACAAGCCATACTGTCTGGGACACGCCGCAAGATACAGATACAGTAAGACCATAAATATTAAGGAAGCAGATACAGTATGAGGAAGTACTCCAGAGATCCAGTTCTAACATATGGTACGCAATCTAATGAAGGAGTGAATAACGATTATTGCATAATCCGTTTCACGATTTCACAACATGAGATTCCAACCCTACAAAGAAGCCGCCGCCAGATATTTCATCGCAATATAGAAGCGTTACGCCGCAGAGTTTGAACGCTCGCATAAACGTTGGTTCCGCAACCACCTCAAAACCAGACCCGCATGACTTAACGCCTACCACGAGGCCCGCCAGTCGACCTCGGACCAGGAAAGCGTGAGAATTGCAGCCGCAAATGGGCTGAATCACGATCGTGTTCGTCAAACTTATAACCTGCAAAACGAATCGTGTTGGTTTATTTTTTCCAATCGCCGTGTGAACAAGAGTACTAACCTCAAACGTCCACCCCATGCCATGAAGGTCACGCATGGAAAAATATAAACAGGAATACGGTATCAAGGTAAGTTCAAATAGTAGAGCATCCTAGAATAAGCTAATTATTAGACCAAACTATGCATAGTAACCACTAAAAGACACATGCGTATCGAAACGTTATGTGGTATACTGGCGTACTGCGGTCAAAAAATTGCAGACCTTTAAGAAATTAATTGCCTCTTCAAGTAAAAGGTATAAACTAAACATGTAAAGCAATACGATAACCAGTTTCCACAAGTCAAGGCTAGAGAATAAACGATAACACACACATATACACAACAAGTGCATGTTGTCAAGGTAAAGAGTCAGATTATGTACAGAACTATGTAAGCCATATGTACAAATATTAGTTTGTTCACCTTGCAAAGCTTCAAGAGCAATAGTAGCTTGCGCAGGGTTATCAAAATCAACAAAGCACAAGACATGGGTATCTCCACCGGGCTAGAGAAAAATTGGCAGTTAAAAGATATCGTCATCAGAGCACATAATTTAATTAGTGAAAGCATATTAAGCATACATGTCTAGACTCCTTGTTGACAAGCCTCACTTCACGAAAACCTACAAAAGGGCGAAATATATCTGCAGAGCAAAAAGGTTAAGGGACACAAGCACCATACTACCATAACTCAACCAAAAATATTGATATACATATTCATAGTGATATAAGGAAAATAATATAAAATATCAAACAAAACAAAGCATGCTATTATGGGATGGAATTAAGAGCAGACTGCATGGACGATATTATAAAAGGATACGTGACACCTCCCTGCGAGTGCAGTTTGCAGGTAGGCCTTCAATGTACAAAGTGCTTGATGCATCTGGTGGGAGGGTAGGCTCAGGCCTGACACCATAGCCCATACCTCTGTTGTCCATACCAACAACACCAATCATCCGGCGACTGTCAACAGGATAGTCACTCATCCCACCAACCACAGCCCTATTGGTTTCATTGGCAGCAACAGGAGGCATCTGCAAGCACAGAACATAGAATAAAGTTTATAAACAACTATCAGATAAAAAATAATGCTAGTTTATACAAAGGAACTTGTGTTTGTACCCCATTGCGCAAGTAGCGATCATATGATGCTCCAATTGCTTCATTCTCCCTAAGTGAGTGGTAACCTGCCCTGTCATTCTCACGTGGATAATACCCAGTCATCTCTTGCCCTGCAGGCACATCTGGAAAAAATAATAATAAGTGTTCGAAAGAACTAAGCCAGCAATCTCATATAATTGATATAATCAGTACAACAGTAAATTCAAGATCCTTTAATTGATAAAACTATGATAAAAAAGGACATAATATTTTAAACAAGGAAGAAAGGGATACAATGGCACAAATTAAGCTCATAATCACACCCAAAAACCATAAAAACAGAACACATATCATAATTATATAAACAAAAATAATGTAAATCTTACACGCAACTGGATGCATTTTTATAAACGTTTATAACTTAGAAATGCTGTGGATGCCTTCCCACAAAGGGAACTACATGAATTCTTTCCAAGAAAATGAAACTAGTGATTTCTAACCACATCACCACAATCATGACCATTAATACTCTAACCAAGTTCGAGATAGGCAATAAGCACATCACACAGATGTTTGATTTCTCAATCAGACCAAAGTGCACTATGTTTATTGTGTTTCCTGCTGTAACACTGTGCAAACAAGAGGCCAAATGATGTCGAAGCAGTCGCTACCACCAGTGCAGTCAGCACAACTACAAGTCTATGAGTATGCCTTTACCATATGTACCTTAGATTTTTTTTCAGCTTCTAAAATAATGGTTCTCCCATCATCGATAATTAATTTTCAAACAGGATTTATCTTGGAAAATCAGTACTTAATTGCTAATTCAAACAATCATATTACGGTCTACTATCATTAGATCTTGTATTCCAAAACTTAGGATTAGGATACCTAAAAGCTAGGTTGAATCATCCTGATGGTCATATGCAAACAACAACAACGAAAAATCTCAAATAGATATCCTCATATCCATATAGAAACTAGGTGTAAGCAGATAACGCGAAATTTCATACAGATCTCCGTAGGGAAACTAGGAGTAAACAGATAACGCGAGATCTCGTATAGAGTTTCGTCAAGAACTGCATACATCCCATGGCACGCAAGACAAGATCGGGATGCAAAACAACTACGCAAACCAGAATATAGGCAAGCCACGTGATACAAATCCAGATCTAGAAGGGGTGGAGCACGAGCAACGAACCTCCGTAGTCGGGGCGCGCGCGCTTGAGCGG
>KE371594.1:0-10084 GCA_000418225.1 Zizania latifolia | reverse complement strand
GGCCGGCGCGGGGGGAGGCGCGATGGGGTGCAAGTGCCTGTTCGGGCTCGGCGTGCCGGAGCTGGTCGTCATCGCCGGCGTCGCGGCGCTTCTGTTCGGGCCCAAGCAGCTGCCCGAGGTCGGGCGAAGCATCGGGAAGACCGTCAAGAGCTTCCAGCAGGTGCGTACGGGTTGAATCCCTTGCCTGAAAAAACTACCAATTGACAATTGCTGATGAACGATGATGAGTGCGTTTATTGCTAGTGAATACTGAATAGTGATTAGCTCTTTGGAGATATGGAAATTTACTAATTAAGTGCCTCGTATTGCTTGACTCAGTGAGGTCAAGGTTACTGCAAGTGTAAATTTTGTTACTACTAATCAACTTATTATGTTAGGACTGAGAATAATGGTTACCGTTTTGATGATTCTGACACAATTCTTGTGGTTATAAATGTCACTACTGCTACTTGAACATGTCGTGAGGTTCAGGTCATTATTCAATACCCACGAGGGTTTCAAAAACAGCTGGAGGTCCTGATAGGACCGGTTGCTCAAGTTTTTTCTTCTGTTAGAACTATGTTGATTGTTATAGCTGTTTCATTGTGATGCATTTGTTTGGAAATGGGCAATCATGGATTTAATGATTTGAAACACAGTTTATTATGTTTGTTGTTGAAATTTATTTAAAATGATTAAAATAATGAATTGTTTTGTGTTGAAACCATGGAAATAGAATAGAACAGAACAGACATTCAATCAGAAGCATAACAATCCGTAGGCACGCATTAACACTACCTTTACATTAGTCCTACTCAAATTGTTGGCAGTTGATCATTTGCATTGACCGTTATCTGATCAGCTATATAATTTTATTCGTATCCCTGTGATTTAATACTGATACACCTGTCTGGACGTCTGGTCAGGTGGTGAAGAACATGACAAATTCTGAGCCTACATGTTCACTTTACCAATTCTGTCTATACGCTTAGATCTATTTCTGCAAGGAAATTTAGAAATGGAATACGAGTTGTAAATAGAACATGTACAGCTGCAAGCATTTGGTGAACTTGACAACTTGAACAATTAGAATATCTCCAATCATCCTCAAATACATACAGAAAATCACAAGTATATCATCCAAAGTTCCAGGTTACTACTGGACTACTGGTAGGTCGATAATTTGTTGCCACCAAGGAAATTTCACTCTATGCATCTTGATGTAAGACTATTAAGCCACACTATCATTTGCCATTGGTGGCTTAAGATCATTTGCCATTGGTGCAGTACTCTATCAAGTTGAATTACTACTTGAACACCCATTTGTAAGCAGATCATCCTATTTCCAATTACAACTGGTTTCCTGACCGTCTGCACAAATTTATTCAGGCAGCCAAGGAGTTTGAAACAGAACTGAAGAAAGAGCCTGAGGGCGGCGGCGACCAGCCCCCACCTCCAACCCCGACGGCGGTCAGCGACGGCAAGGAGGAGCTCGAGGCGTCCAGTAGCAAGGAGAGCACATGAGGATCAGTCAGCCGAGAATGGCGTGTTAGAATCGTGTATGTACAATTGTACGGTGTGTTTCAAGTAGCGTCACATTTCTCCCTGTTTTTTTAATGACGTTCTTGCAGACCGTGTAGCGATGTTATTTGTACCTGGGAAGAAAATTACAATAACAATATGTGCAAATAACATGTCAACTTATGATGCTAATTGTTTGCAGCAGTTCGGTAAAACTTCATTACAGAAGGATGAGCTACTGATCAACAGAAAGTTTAGTTCGGTTTCTTTCTCCTCCCTAGTTCGGAAGGAGAAGAAAAAATTGTCAAGGAAGACGAAACGAGAGCCTGATGTGTGCCCAACTTGCAATCTTGGCATCCATAAAATTGTGATTTATCTAATGGCACACATTCTGCAAAAAAAATAATCATTAGTACAAGAACTAAATCCTGAACATGACAAGTTATTAAACATACACTAGGCACTAGGGTACAAACATTGTTCCTCACCAAGTTCTTCATGCCTCCTCAGTTTGCCACTTTTCTATCCTGTTCTTTTTTTTGCTTATGCTGATTTTAACAATGCTGCTGCTCTAATTTTGATAGCTTCTTTTGTACTGGACTAAGTTTTGAGATGGGTTTTCTATATCATCATATCATCAAAACGAGTGAGAGCAAAACGAAATACCCTTATTAATAAAAATAACATTGTGAAGTGATAAACAAGTAATATTAAAGAAATAAATTTTCTTATATATAATGAGGTGTAATTGAAGTATTTTTACGATAAAATTATAGTGCTAGAAGTAGGTCTTCTTATTAAGAGGGAACAATAAACATAAATAGAAGTAGACGATAACCAGTTAAATTTGATTTGAGATCATCTACAGTTGACTTTGCCAACTGCAGAGGCAGTCATGCTCTCCGTACCGTTCGATCAAGATATGACGGATGTCAAAGAGAGCTTCGCGCGTGGTGAGACCTACTTCGTATCCGTAAGAGAGGGCTCCACATCGTTGGATCTACGCTAGATGGTCCGGATAAGAGGAGCGGGATCCGTTAAATTTCCCCCGTTCAACGAGGAAAGGAGGCCAAACGTCGAAAGAGGGCTTCGCGCATGATAAGACCTACTTCATATCCATAAGAGACGATACTATATCGTTGGATCTACGTCGGACGGTTCGGATAAGAGGAGCGGGATCCGTTAAATTTCCCCCGTCCAACGAGGAAAGGAGGCCAAACGCCGAAAGATCTCGCCATGGTTCTCCTGGCCGCCGCCGTCGCTCCACTCAAAACCCTAAACCCTAGCCACGGCCGCCGCCTCAGCTCCCCGACCGTCCGCATTCCGCTGCCCCTGCGGAGAGGAGGCCGCCTCCGCTGCTCCGCCGAGTACGGCGAGGCCGCCGCGCCGCGCCCGGTGGCCGCGACGACGACGCCGCGGCCGTCGGAGATCCCGTGGAGCAAGGACCTTTGCAACTCCGTTCGGCTCATCGGGACTGTGGGCACTGACGTGGAGCTGCGGCAGCTGCCTAGCGGCGGCGCCGTCGCGCGGGGGCGCATCGCCGTCTGGAAGTCGGCAACCGAGACCACCTGGTAATCTCGATGCTATCACCCGCTCTCTTCTGTTCCATTTCTGCGTCGCGTTTTAATTTTTACTGTCGTTCCACTGGATGCCGCTAGTGTTCTACTGCGTGTGCCATTGTAGCATGTCGCACGGCATTTCGGCAATATTGTGTGGAGCAGAGCAAAATTTTATTTTTCTTCTTCTGCCTAATTCTCTGTAATTGAATAGGGTATGCTCGTTGTATTATAACACGGTGATTGTTAAAGTCTGTGGAAGGTGTAGCAACTTGTTTTGCTGTACGTTTGGTGTACTTCCAAAGAACTGAATCAAATTGTTATATGCAGTACCTTGCAACTGAGTGATGCCTCTGTTTAAAATAGAGCTCAATTTGAGCATCAGTAAAGGTTTAATATAGATGTCGTATTTAGTAATGGTTTATTGGTTTTCCTTCTGTTTGGTTAGCTAGCTAAAAGAGTTAAGTAACATCAGAAAAGATTCAGTGATTTTCACTTTGGACTCATTATTTTTATCAAACTTTCACCTTGGACCCCTTTTGTTACCTTTTGGTTTCGCTTTGGACTCCTTTTCATCTATTCCTCAAGTTCAAACTCAGTGTGCCACTGTATTCGCTTCCTCGACTACGCTACTCATCTCTCCAGTCCTCCACTCAATGTTTCAACTTTCAAAAAGCAATGGGCAGTAAGTGGGCGGAGAGGGTGCGCCTAGCACCTAGGTGGTGGCTAGGCGGTGTGGTTTAGACATCTAGATTCAAGGTGACATGAGATTTCTTCAGTTTTGGAAGCTAGAGTCCATGCATCACATATCATCTACTCAACTGTTATTCCTAAGTCACAAAAATGAAGGGCAAGTGTTTTTCCAGAGATAGTATGTGGCCCTACATGCTGAGTGCTGACCAACAATATAATAACATGTAAAAAGATGTAACACGAGAGTAGGAGACTACCAACGAAACAACAAAGGTCTCTATTCCTCGTGGGGAGTGTGTCCACTCTTCCCTATTCCTCACGAGAGTGTCCTCTCTTTCCTATTCCTTGTGAGCGGGTCCCTGGCGGCGGTGATACGACACTCCTCCCTAGAGGCGGTGGCAGTTCTCGCTCCCCCTAGCAGCGGTGAGCGGTAACGCTTGCTCCCCCTGGCAGCAGTGAGCAGCCGCTTCTCCCTGGCGGTGGTGGCAAGCAGGACCTCCTTGGCTCCTTGGCGGCACACAAGCAGGACTGGACTGGACACAAGCACAAGACTAAACCAGGTAAACCCTAGCCTTAATGTGGCTTACGCGTGCCCAGCTGCCGCCTAGCACTCTCCACTTATGTTCTCCTAGGTGTGCCTAGAACTGCCTAGGCAGATTTCTGCCTAGGGCAGCAGTGCCGCCGCTCTGCCTGTAAGTGGCACGGTGCACCAGCTCACAGTGCCTAGGTGGCGCATAGGCGATCACATTTTGAAATACTGCCTCCATTATTGTCTTAACGTCCTCTACTACTCTAGATAACAGCATTTTTTAGGGAAAGGGTCCAAAGTGAAACAAAATGGTAACAAAATAGGGTCCAAAGTGAAAATACATACTAAAGGGAGTCCAAGGTGAAACTTTGATAAAAAAGAGGGGTCCAAAGTGAAATTCACTCAAGATCTAATAACCTACTTCTGTTGAAACATAGTGATCAACAAATGAGTTATGATCCCTTGACCATTTAGTTTGTCAACCCAAAAGCCAAAGCTAAATAGCAACAGCTAAGCGTGAGTGGAGCTATACCTCTTTCCTGCTATGTAAAACTTGTTTTTAGCTGTTGTTTAAGAGTTAAATACCTTGGATATTGGTAATATTATTATATGTTTCATTATTAATATAAATTATTTTTTAGTGTTTAATGGGGTTATTGGTCCTGTAGGGTAACTCTAGCATTTTGGGATGACCTGGCCATTGTGGCATCTGAGCATGTGAAGAAGGGTGACCGAATATTTGTTTCTGGACGTCTTGTGTCAGATACTGTTGATGAGGGGCCTGATAAACGGCAGGTTTATTATAAGGTATCATTTTTGGTAATATTTTTTCTTTGATTTATTTCAACTTCTTTCTATCCTTTTTATAAAGAATACCACATATTTCACAGGTTGTGGTTCAACAGTTCAATTTCATTGAGTCTTTCCAGCCAGTGCAGTTATACGAGCCAGAGGCAGGCCAGGATACCTTAGGTATGGATCTCAAGTTGCCTGTGACATCTGTTGTATTATCATTTTTATCGTAAAACTACTGTCTTCGGTTTCTTGTCTTTTTCATAATCCTGTCCTGTCACATGGTAGTCTATTTGTGTCTTATCAATTTTCATTTGTTGTGGACAGTAGTAAAGTAGGTGAAGATTACAAGTTCTGAGAAGGCAATAAGATTGCATATGTCGACAAATAGTATTCAATATGAGATTATTCTACTTTCCCTGAAAATAAAGAAATAATAGAGAATCCTGCAGGCCTTTAACTCAATCTTTGAATACGCTTGCAAATAATGAAAGGCTTTTGCACTCTGATTTCCATCAGGTTATATACTTATATAACTGTTTCTTTACACTCTAGCCCTTTTAGAAATCTTATTTCACAAATAGCCCACCTCACTTGGGTGCTAGCTTGGCACCTAGGTCAGTGTCAATGGATTTGGCACTGAGACGTTGGGGGTCAGCACCAATGAGATTGGCGCTGAGCTAAGAAACTCACCGGCAAGCTCGTTGACGCTAATCTAGCCAACCCTGTTTTTTAAAACATTAAACTTGCTATGACATCTTGACATGTGCATTCTTCAAATTTGCTATGACATGGACAACAAGTTTTGCTATGCCACAGACATAGACAAAATTGAGATACTCATGCCATAGAAAATTTTCAATGCAGTGTAAAACTTTCTATGCAGCAAGTAATCTGGAAGTTTCAGAAAATCCCTAGGGAGTGAAACATTGCAGAAAACTCCACATATACTAGATGGTGGTGGGTCTTTTACGTGATTTCACGTATGAGATATAGGCAAGTATTATGGGGTTTTCTGCTATGTTTTCCTTAAAGATGGGATTTAGTGGAGCTCTTTATTATATTAGGGTTTCTGAAACTCAGAACAAATTGTTTTGGAATAAATGGCAGGAGCTCTGCCTATTCATTAAAGAGAGGAACATAATATTACAACATTTGCACCTTTTCCAGAACACAGAACAAATTGTATGGAAGTAAATACAAGTTAACTTATTTTTTTAGATATGGACATGGTAACTTACCTGTATGTCTGACTTGTCTGTATTTAAGGTCTTAGAGACATTATGTCAATGATACGGATAGCATGCTGCTGTCTATCTGTTTGTTATTTCAATGATGTAACAAAATATAAAATTCACACTTTTCCTTTTAATGAAAGGTGGAAAACATGGAGATTATGTTGGTTCTACCTCTGGCTCGACTGATGGTAAAAGTAGGGATCATGTTGACTCATCCGCCCGTTCAACTGAACAGTTGTGGCAAGCCTTTTTTGCTAATCCCCTTGACTGGTGGGATAACAGGACAAATAAGGTCACGTTTCTTCATTTTATTCTCTGGCATTCAAATGCATTATCATTTAATATATTCCATGGTAAATGGACTAATAGCTTGCCTTCTTATGTAAACCACCTACCTCCTTTTAGGAAGGTATGTCCAATGTGGCATATACTGCTACAAAAATGCAGGAAGACTACTAATGGTCAAAAACTTCTCAAATAGTTGAAATATTATGAGGGATAAATATAATGTGTTTGCTTCAAGTCATAGACTGAATGTCTGCTTGTTAATAAGTTTCTAAGTATGGTGTGTCATGTGGCATGACTAATGCAGACTAATAGCTAGATGACTTGGTGCAACCATGCTAGGCACTTTTGGTCAGTGCACTAGTGCAATACAGAAATTCTAAAAAATAAATGGATAATCTATAGAGAATTGTGGTGTTCTAACTTGGGAGAAACAAAAGGAGTTTGCTGTGAATTGTCAATTTCTACTTTTTTTCTTTATTTACTTTAGTTCATTGTTTATTAGCTCACCAGAAATTTCTCCTTTTGTGTTTCTCCTAATGCTGATTGAATTTGATCTTATTTTATACAAAAGGTGGTCTGAACTGAGTACTATTTCCAACATTTTTTACTTTCCAGGTTGACTGACCAAATTGAATGCATTGTTACCTAGCTATTGTTTAGCACTAAATATATGTCCAGTAATGATACTTTCTTGCCTTTTCAGTCCATTTATGAAATATTACCATGGATGGAATAATGACTAATTTGTTCGGATTTATAACTGGAGTATATCTCAAAATGAAGCTATTTTGCATTACCTTGCCTCGTAGTACTTGCAAAAGGGTCACCATGTTAGGATCATCCATGTTGTATTAGATTGTGAAATTTCACAGTTTCTTTTACAGTCCCCACAAAACTTCATCGTAGCAGCTGGTTCAATTCTTATTCATGCATTTATTTGTTTGGTCAATAATTCGGGCGGCATACATTTCTTTTTGAAGATATGCTTGAGATTTGTTTGAATAATGATAAATACATATATATGACTGCAATGGTCCTCTTATATATACATCATCACTCATCGGTGTACATGTATCAGCAGAAGAACCCAAGGTATCCAGACTTCAAGCATAAGCACACTGGTGAAGCATTATGGATTGATGGGAGGAACAACCCCAATTGGGTTATTTCTCAGTTGGCAATTTTGGACTCGAGAATGGGTTCTCTTCAAGGCGGTGAGAGAAAATCAGTAGCCTTCATGTACGCTGATGACTTCATGAAACATGATACCGACACGCAAGCCCATCTGTGAAGGAAACCTCCCTTTCACCGATTATCACGCCCACGATGTATTAGATAACCTGTTACTGTGCTACTTCACCTGCGCTGAGCGCACCCTCAATTTTGTTGTAGATAACTAGACTAGACTCTGGAAGCTTACCTTAGAGGCGTGTGGCTATCTGTACTCTGTAGCAATGACAAAATGCAGATGCACTGAAGAACTAGATGCCCTTATTGTCTAAGGAATGGTACATCTGTTGGTGTGTTGCGCTTCAACTGACGAGTGACATATATTGGCATGCACGCTTATTAGCTTAGATGGTGCGTGCAACAATGCTATCATGTCTGTGTTGTGAACCGCGTGGCATGCAAAGAACTATGAGCCCATATGTTTCGTCGTGTCGTCTGAACGTGTGCCCGATTTGGTGGTTTTCCCAGGCACAGCAGAGATACACGATTCTGCGTGTTGTTTCTGTCCAAATCTAGCTGCACTCCGGGTGACAGCAATGTCTTGGTCTGGTGACAATCAATCCAAAGTACACTTGCATCTGCATTGTATGGTAAGGCATCCGCCCACCGAGATATACGTCGCAACTATTTTTGATACTCTTCTAGCTGGACCTGACCTGAAATATGAAACCTTTTAGAAAAAACGGACACAACATTTTTCGCTGCAAAGCGGAAAAGTATTCACTCAATGGGTAAATTCAGAGGTAACGCGCGTTTAAGACGCAGAACAAGGTTGGCGTACGGACGCATGTGTGTCTACAGTCAACTCAAGTTGGAACGAGCAGCTCGCACATTAGTTCTTTCTGAATTTTATAACAAACAGCAGGGCATGCCACGAAGGAGGGGAGTGCATCCTGGCTCCATCTGCAGCATCCATATCCAGTGCAAGAATTGCAGCGTCACATATTCATGATCAGACCTAAAGATTTTCATATGAAACATATCCTCTCCTTTTACTTACTGATACCAAGAGTCCAAGACACAACCCAGTAGAATGAATCATCTCCTCTCAAATCCGGCTGAACGACAGCTGGGAGTTGCTTGGCTGAAAAACCTCCCTACAACCCTCTCCTCCAATACCATCATCGCCTCTTTTGACCGAATGGCTGTTGGAGTTTTGTACTGACTCGCTGATGTGCCTCTAGACACAAAGAAATCCATCAGAGCATTGAATGCACCATGTCCAAGCACCCTGATCTCGAGCGGACCGATTGACCCACGGTGCCTAATTTTGCGGTACATTTCATCAAAGCATTCTTCCACTGCCAAGCAGCACTTCTCCATGGCAGCTCGATCGATGTCAAAGGCGGCATTGCTATCACAGGCATTGGTCAGCTCCCAGAAAAGGGTATAGTGGCCAGGCAAAGTGGATATGTCTGCATATGCAGTGCTGCCACCAAGCACGTACCCAAGAGGCCTAATGTGGAACTTTTCTGCTTCAGCAATGGCACTGAGAAGGTCCTCCTCACTTACCTTCTCATAATCTATGCTTAGGACAACATCACGTCGTCCTGAGAAGTGGAACAATGGTGTTGCGTTGTAGAAGCCGCTCACAGTAAACAAGTCACCCACCCGGTACCTGTAAAGACCTAGTATAAATGCACAAGTCAAGAGGTCAAAATAATATTCTTACTCAAACTTCTCAAGCTAGCTTGGCTGATTCATAATCTTGTTTTCCTCAAGTGATAGAATTTATCAACGTTGAATTCATAACATTACAAATCCAGGATGCTATAGAAGCAAAACAAAGCTAAGATGAGTAAAATCCAATTAGGCAATTACTATACCACTAGGACTACGGGTCTGTTTGAGAGAGCTTTTGGCAGCTGCAGGTACTTCTAGAATTTAAAGCTCCCCCAAACGGTCCAGATTCTAACTCCAAAGCTGTAGAATCTAAAAATGAACTAGAATCCAAAAGCTAGAAAATATCAGCTTCTTCATATTCTCATCAACTAGATATTCACCAACTGCTTTCTTAGAATCTAAAGCTCCTCCAAACAAGCGCTACATATAAGTAATGGAACTTGAGGGGAAACAATTAACAAAAAAACAATTCCATTTGGGGTTCTTGATACTAGACATAACTACCTTCTATCCTTTCTTTGAAGGAAATACGGTAGGGAAGATCCCTACTGTTAATAGAAGTGGTAGAGCTTGCCTTCCAGGGACGTAGGTTGTAGGGGTGAAGGGCTGGCTGCCGGCGGCTGGTGCGCCGACAG
>KE371592.1:18221-30810 GCA_000418225.1 Zizania latifolia | reverse complement strand
CCATCGCCATTGACGCCGCCAGGGGGCTCAGCTACATGCACCAGGACAACGCGCAGCCGATCGTCCACCGCGACGTCAAGTCCAGCAACATCCTGCTCGACCCAGAGTTCCATGCCAAAATCGCCGACTTCGGCCTCGCCCGAGTGCTCGTTAAGTCCGGCGATCCTGAGTCCGTCTCTGCCATCGGCGGCACCTTCGGCTACATGGCACCAGGTGAGAATCGACTCTCAAAGTTCTGTTCCCAATCAAGACACAACTTCAGTTCGCGTCGATTTGTATTCTGATCAAGAATCTGAAATTCAATTCCCAATCAAGATGTCATTTTAGTTATTGTTCATTTGTAAATGAGGTGGCTAATTGGAAAAAAAAAATCCATTTTGCAGAGTACGGGTACAGCAAGAGGGTGAATGAGAAGGTGGACGTGTACAGCTTCGGCGTCGTGCTGCTCGAGCTGACGACCGGCAAGGTGGCGAATGATGCCGGCGCGGACTTCTGCCTGGCGGAGTGGGCCTGGAGGCGGTACCAGAAGGGCCCGCCGTTCAACGACGTCGTTGACGAGGCCATCCGGGACCAGGCTAACCTGTCGGACATCATATCGGTGTTCTCGCTCGGCGTGATCTGCACGGGGGAGAACCCGCCGGCGAGGCCGTCCATGAAAGAGATCCTGCACCACCTCATCCAGTACGACCGGACGTCGACCCAGTCGGCACAGGCATGCCGATTGGACTATATCGACGGTGCAGCGCCGCTTCTGGAGGCGAAGAAAGGCAGCCGGCGGAGGAGCTCGGAGTCCGGTGGGTGGGATGACAACGATGACGACAGCGGCAACTTCGTTGTGCACGTTGTTTAGGGGAAATTCCTGTGTGCACTAACACTGGAGTACACAGGTAGAGCTCATCCATGGAGTTTTTTTTTTTTTTTTTGCAGAGTTGTTCTCTGATGGACTTGAAAACCCAGAAAACATGAGCATTCCGATCTCAGATAGCAGCAATATGGTAAATATACATGATGCAATCTGTATGTAACATAATAAAAAATTCAAGATGTAATCCTGTAACTGTATCATGTATCATAAGTTGGAGAAGGCGAGAATGAATTGCAAGGTTTTTGCAGGGGCAGTTTGGTTCGCTGCCACAATTTGCTTCAACTGAGCTCATTGTGACGGCCCAATAACATCAAGTTGAGATGTTTTGAGCATGAGCACATCACCTGGTGCTGAATTAGCAAACAGCAAACATGCCGCAGCCAAAACAGCAAACTCCACGTTAACACTGTCAGGAAGAGTAGAGTGGTGGATCCAACATTCAGAGTTGCTTTTTCTGAAACTCTGAAACCTTGGGTTCTTTTGGAAGTCTAAAGGAAAATAGAGAAAGTTCAGTGTTTGCAATGGACCGTATAAAATGGGCATCTTCCACTAGTGCAGATCACGCGGCATGATTGTGCATGGCACAGGAAGCAAAGTTCTGGTGTGATTCGGGCGACTGTGACACGGTGACGGCTTTTCAAAGTGGGGCAGGTTGGGCGGCAGAAACGAACAAACCCATGGCTGGCATGAACTGAACAGACTGAACACAGAACAAACGGTGGACATTGGCATGACTCGTGAGCATGCCGTCAATGTACTTTGGACCCATCTCACATTCTCACGTAGTCATATTGGCATCCATACAGTGGCAGAGTGACCAAACTTACTTAGAAAACGTGATCTGAATGAAATGTACAGGTTTATGAATGATTACTTACATTCTTACAAGTCGGTAACGATGAAGATCGTTTTCCAGCAGCAAGATGGCATGCCAGGCCTCCAGCTCAACGCAAACAAGAGTTGTCTTGATTCAGCAACACGAACAAACTTGGTAGGGGTTTCGTTTTCCATGGTGCTCGTGGAACTGAATATGTAAATTAGTATAGCATCATCAGCAACACGAACAAACTTGGTAGGGATTTCGTTCTGGTTCTATCTACCTGAACTCCATTTTGCATTTAGAATTCACTGTGCACATTGTGTTGTCTTGATTCAGAGGATCAAAAAATGATTGAGATGAAGGTGGTAAATCATACAAATAATGTATATGCGGTCCCTTTGTAACATAGGTCCTCCTGAAAGTTATACCCAGAGAGATTCACCAAAAGAAAAATTAAGTGTGGTTTAAAGCTGTATATATGAAGATTAGATTCATCAAGGGAAATAAGAAGACATCATAAAATTAAAGTGCCCAGGAAATTAGTACCTCTAGTCTTCAATCAGTGGAATAGTCTGAGATGTAATTACTGCACCAATCCCTCCAGGTAATCTGTAAACGTCTTCCAGCTGGGACTGGCTATAACCTGTGTTCTCCTTTTCTGTAAGTCGACCTTGACTGCAGATCTTCTTTGAGTTCCACTGCACATAACACATCGGCCTAATGAGATGGGCAAGATGAGTGCCATACCACCACGGCTAGTTCTCACCTTGTCCAAATAATGCTTCATATGCATTCCCTAATTCTCTTCACTTGTTTGTTCCTTAATGCCAACAATGAGGCCATCAATAGGGACAAGGAGAAGGCGATCCTTAAGCCTTGAAAGAGACTGGGACAGGCCGGAGGCTGTGAATTGGAGCTCAGTCATACACAAAGATCAATGTAATTGCCCAGGTACCGTTTGCACAGATGGCTTTGTTACAGGAATTCCACTTCCTGCCCGCAGACTGAATAAATATCCATCGGTTATTTGCTTGTTGAAGAAACTTTTGCACATCGATAACACAATGGTATTTTAGGTTCTTTCCTACAAGTCTTTACAATTATTCAAATATTTGGTATCTAGACCTGTCAGAATATAGCTTAGTTGGTTCTCTCAGATCCAACATCAGTCAACTATCACTAAGGCTTGTGTATCTCAACCTTGCATCCAATAATTTGTCTGAGAGTATCCCAAGTTACAATAGGTCAGCTACAAAAACTTAATCTATACCTTGGTAGTAACGAATTTAATAGCTACTTATCATCAAGCCTTGGAAATATTTCAGCCCTTCAAATTCTGTGTCTAGGTAACAACCCTTTCGTTCCAGGGGCAATCCATCAACAATTTGGAAATCTAACAAACTTGGAATAGTTATCGATGGATTGGATGAATATGGTTGGTACAATTCCAGACACTATGTCAAAGGTTATCCATGATAGATTCTTTGATTTATCTGGTAACCAACTCAGTGGGACTATTCCTAGTTGGATTTGTAGCCTCAAGAGGCTGACAATCCTCCGACTAAGAGCAAACTTTCTCTCCAGTCAGATTATTGGGCCAATCGAAGCAATGAATTAGTTGAGATTGATATTTCATTGAACCAACTCTCAGTACAAATTCCAGAGGATATTGGTAAACTCATGGAATCGGCAACATTATTTTTATCTGACAACCAACTCATCAGTTCAATCCCATTGCCTTGATCCCAAAACTAGTATTTGGTGCTTTCCAACAATTTCCTGACAGGAGAACTGCCACAGCCCACAGGAACTGGGGAAGCATTCTTTGCTCCATTATTTAGAGGCCACATTTAACGATCTCTGTGGAGTGCTACCTGAGGGTATTTCCTCCAGTGGGGTCCTTTCCTATGTTGATTTGTCAAGAAACACATTGTCTGGTCAGCTTCCAGCATCTTTCTTAAGATGTAACAGCCTGAATCAGATTCCGCTGTCCAGAGAGTTTTTATGGAACATTTCAAACTGTAATAACCAAGGTCCAGAATAACTTCTCTGGTTCATTACCTTTGGACTGGGCATCAAATATAGTACAGATTGATCTCAGAAGAAACAAATTCTCAGGTATGCTCCCAAACACAATTGGGTGGCTAAAGCACTTAAATTCTTAGAAATTTCGTAAACAAATTCTCTGGTCCAATTCCAGCACAAATTGGACAGCTCAACCTAACTTACCCAAATCTCTCTTACAACCAATTGTCTGGCCAGATTCCACCTCTCTTGCAGAAAGAACGATTTAAATGGAGTTTTCTCTGTGATCCTGAGCTTGTGCACTTCCAACCACATTCCAGCCTATCCAATGTGTCATCACCAACACTGGAAGAAGAGAGACTTTTCATCATTTTCCTTGTCCTAGGTCTGACCAGTCTTTTATTCACATTGCTGATAGGATCATCCAGAATCAGAAGGTAAAAGGGAAGACAAAAATACCATGTCTCCCTGGTGGAAGTTGACAACATTCGTAGCATCAATTTCAATTCCCACGACATTCTTCATGGCCTCACAAACAACAATCTCATCGGCAATGCTGGCTCAGGTAAGGGATACAAGATATGCCTCGATAGCATCATGTACAAAGTTGTAGCTGCCAAACTCAGATATGCCATTATCATAGGCAGTCTGATATGCTGGGAAAGCAGTTTCAAGCAGAAATTGAGATTATTGAGCCCATCCGGCTGTTATGGTCAGAAAATCGTAGAGTTTGATTAGATTAAGATTAGCAAGTTAAGAGATAGAATAATATTCTGTTATTAGAGATAAAATAGAATTTGATCTGTTGTTAGGATTTTATTGTTAGAGATAAAGTAGGAGAATTAGGTCTATAAATAGTAGGAGATTGTATTAGATTAATCAAACAAAAGGAATAAATAGTTCCTGCTTCCTGCTTCTACCACCGGCATACCAATATTGTTGAATTGCTTTGCTGCATATCCTCAATTGAAGCAAAAGTGATGATCTATGAGTACATGGAAAACAGTAGCTTGTACCAATGGCTACATCACAAAGATATGCATAGTATCAATGAATCATTAAATTGGCCAAAAAGATGTCAATTGCCATAGACTCAGCAAAAGGGCTCTGCTACATGCACCTTGATTCTTCTCCACCACACACCACGGTGTTAAAACAAGCAGCATCCTACTGGACCGTGATTTCAAAGCAAAGAATGCAGACTTTGGCCAATGCACTTGCTAAAGCTGGTGAACCAGAGTCAGTCTCAGCTATGGATGGATCCTTTGGATAATGTAAAACTTTTTGTTTTTCATTTATTTTGAATTCATTAGCATAAACATATGCTGATTGATTCTCTTTTCTTTTACGATCAGTATTTGTAAGCTTGAGAGAATTCAATTTTAAAATTGATATATACAGTTTTGGGGCGGGTTCTACTGGAGCTGACAACGGTGAGATATGTGAGTGGTGGTGGTGGGTATGAGAAGTTGGCACAATGAGCATGGAGACAATTTCAAGATGAGCGCTCTTAGTTAATTAACGTTACTGATGAAGATACACGAGATTCAGCCTACTTGCATGAGGTGCAATTGGTATTCCAGGCTTCAAGCTAGGAGCTTAGGACTAATTTGCACAGGATCACAACCATCCTCAAGACTTTCAATTAAGGAAGTGTTGCAGGTCCTACAACACTGAGTAACAACCATGCACTTCACAAGTTATCAGAATTAGAAGGCTGCCAAATGCTAAAATCAAGACAAAGATGGAGAAAGACATGTGCAAGACATGTTTTAAAACGCTTCAAGAGTGTGCATAAGTGTGGCCTACTACATGTTTCAAGATATTGATAGCTGATGTATGAGAAAGTTTAAAGTTTTCTCAAGCAGTTTCAAATAAATATAGGGTTTCACTGTGCCAACTGTTTGGCTATTAGCAAAATCAAGTCGTAAATAGGCTATACAGTGTATACACAGAGTTAAAAACTGCATCATGCTTCCAACGAACCGATTAAATAAATAAGGTTTATACGGCATTGTCTTTGATCTTTTTACGTTGAAAGGATTTTACACTATCTGCGGCACCGACAAGTCAATTAACACAGCCAATTCTGGTGGTCAGGATAAAATCATAAAACCACCATAGTCTCATCGATCACAGAGGACACAAGAATCTGCAACTAAAAAAATTCAAATTTACCCAGGAAACTTAAAATCTTTAATGTAACACCAGCAAAAGAGAACTGAAAAATACTAGACAGATGGCTTTCTCTCCGGCGTGTTCCCCACGGCGCTCGGTTGAGGCGATCGCCATTGCTGGGCCTCTCGCGGACCACTCAGCCCAGTTCTCCTCCGCGTTTTCTCCGTCTAGTTCGATTGGGCTGGCCCAGGGCGAGTGCAGGGATGGAAAGCCGTCGTCTCCCTATCCGCCGCGTGTCCCCAACCTCGCGGACACGTTTAACCACTCTTGGGAGCCTGCAGTTAAGCGGTGGATTTGGGTTCCGAGGGGGGCGCAATTGAGCGCTGCGGTGCTTGGTCTAGGGCTCCCGGCGCGTGAGGAGGAGATTCGCCGTTTCGGTTCTGCGGCGCGGCGGATCCGGAGGAGTATCCCAAGGTTAGTCAATTCGCGGTCTTTCGCTGAAGTTTTGCGGGACTCGCAGATGGATCAGGGGCGGACTGATGGTCGATTGGGGGGTAAGCGGAGGCCCGTGGAAGGTATCGATGAAGGTCGTCGCCCGCAGGATTTTCTCATGGATGATGAGGGGTTTCACCCGCGGTTTCGTGGAGATTTTGACCTAGGACCAGGGGGTGATTCCCGGAGGGATGGTCGACGTGATGAGTGACAGTTTGATGCTAGGGGTGGCCGCGATGAAAGGGTGCCTGATTTCCGTTCTGAATTTGACATGCACGCGGGTTTTGCGAAAAGGGATTCTAAAGGAGTTAGGGATTCTCGGGTGGAGGAGATGGTATGCTATAACTGTGGCAAATCTAGACATCATCAGGTCCAATGCTCTAACCCTCCATTGTGCTATACCTGCAAGAAAACTGAGCACATTTCATCAAACTGTCCCGGTCTGGATTCTCTGAAGGAGTCAAAGGTGGATAGAGGGATTGACCTCTGTGGATTTAGGCTTCCTGGACAAGCATTCTATCATATGACTGCAGAAGGTTCAGTGGATCAATTGGGCAAGTCTGCTATTACAGGGATTTTAACGGTTTTAGGGGGAACTTGTTCGGAATCAAAAGTGTTAATCGAACTGAAGTCTTTGTTTGATCTGTAGTGGGACTGGACTGTGAAACAAATTGAGAAAGATCAATACTTGATTGAGTTCCCATTAAAAGAAATTAGACAACACATTACATGTTTCAAGAGTTTTAACTTTCAGAGATTCAAGATCTTGGCCAGCGTCAGGGATTATGAAAGAGTGATTGAGGCCTTTGATGAACTCAAATCAGTATGGGTTAAAGTATTGGGAGTCCCCTCAGTGGCTCGCAATGTGACAGGTATGAGGAAGCTTTGCCATCTAATTGGAAAACCGATGGAGGTTGATGCTGGCAGCTTGATTAGAGCTGGTCCAGCAAGAGTGAGGGTGATGTGTAGGGATCCTTTGACTATAGAAGGAGTCTCCAAAATTTTTATCAATCATGTGGGTTATAAGATTAGGTGGTCGCCTAAATTACCAATGCCAAGTTCTGTTCCTCGCAAACCGGATAACATAAAGATCAGGAAGTTTGAGGGAAAGGGTGTGGGGAATTTTTTTTCAGGAGGACAGAATTTAGGCAGAGTGGAGAATCCTGATGGAGAATCCTAATACTAAAGAAGACCCTAAACAAGATGAAAATGATAACAACAAGGAGGACCCGGGTACAAAAAACAAGAAGATCAAGTGGAATCTTCAGATGAATCTTCTGAAGATGAAGGTAAAGTTCACATTCCAAAGTATATGGATGATCAATCTGATGAAGGGGAAGAAGTGCTTTCTGAGGTGGATGAAAGAAATAAGATGGTAGTGGACAGAAAAGGGAAGGCAATGGCTGAAAAGAGCACTGTAAAACCTGTCGCTTCCAACATTAGGAATGTCTCATTCCGTATGGACCAGTTGACTAATGATGAGGATCATGATGTGCCTGCTGAGAAACCCATCTTTACTTTTAAGACTTTTGCTGCTGGACCTTCTAAGAGTGCCAATGAGGAGCAGACAAAAGAGAATCTGGGTGAGCAGAACTCTATGCTGGAAGCTCAGGGGAAAGATCAGGAAGGTTTTCAGTTGGGGGAAAAAAGAAAAAGAGACTGAAGGTCACTGTTATTGCTCAAAGGAAGAGTGCCAAAATCAAAAGTGATGGGGTCCCGATCCCAATGAAAGCTCAACAAAGAGTTAATATGAAGAACAACCTTTCAGGTATAAATAGGTTTACTGTTTTTCAAGATGTTGATAATCAGTTGTTATCTGCTATAGCTTTAGATGCTGGTGTTAATTTGGGCTCTAGTAGTACTGATATAGATAAAAACTTAGATACTCTAAAAGCAAAAGAATTGGCTTAGGCCTTGATTTCTGTTAAGAAACAAGCTATCATTGCTGAACAACAGGATGCTTCTTCTAAAGCCCCCACTATTGAAAATCAAGTTTCTTATGAAATGGTTAATGATGTTGTTGCCTGCCTCCCTTCCAAACCAAAAAAACTCATTCTAAGAGGGAGGTGAGGTCTAACCCCAAATCATCTACATGAAAGTTTTATTTTTG
The DNA here is from genome assembly GCA_000418225.1 of Zizania latifolia. Lineage (NCBI taxonomy): Eukaryota > Viridiplantae > Streptophyta > Magnoliopsida > Poales > Poaceae > Zizania > Zizania latifolia. The sequence continues at coordinate 22,380 of KE371592.1, read as the reverse complement.
AATGTTAGAGGTCTAGGGCAACTGGGGAGGAGGAAACAACTGCCTGATTTGGTGAGAGCTCATCATTTTGAGGTGATTGGTCTTCAAGAAACCATTAGAGGATCTTTTCTCCAAAGAGAGCTACATTTTTTCTGTGGTAACAGAGGCTTTTTCTGGCTCACTAAACCAGCCTGTGGTCATTCTGGAGGCTTGTTGTTGGGAGTTGATCAGAATATCTTTGAGATTAAAAATGTGGATCAAGGGGAGTTCTTCTTGGGGGTCTTGGTGGAGACTAAGGTGGACAAAAGGTCATGAGAGATCTTAAATGTTTATGGCCCTGCACAAGATCATAAGAAAGGGGTTCCTGGAGGAGTTGTCTCTTAAACTCTCAAGACAAAATAGCCATATGATGATTGATGGTGATTTCAATCTCATTAGAAGTCCCGAAGAAAAATCTAAGAGGATTCCTAACTTGAAATGGATGAATGCTTTTAATGATTTCATTACCTACAATGAACTCAAAGAGTTGTATAAAGTGGGGGGCAAGTTCACTTGATCTAATAAACAGCAGGACCCTACTAGGGAGGTGTGTGATAGATTCTTGATTATTGTTGGTTGGGATATTCTTTGCCCTCTGGCTATTGCTACTAACCTACCTAGAGTAGGATCAGATCATTGTCCCATATCAGTGGATGTTGATAGAGATCATAAGCATACTCAGAAGTATTTCAGGTTTGAGACAATGTGGTTGCAATGTGAAGATTTCAAACCTTGGCTTATTTCAAAGTGGCTCCAGAGGGTGAAGCTTCACATCCTGGATCATTCGAAAATGCAGGGGCACAAACTCAAGCAATTGATGAGAGGGTGGGGTAGAAACAAAAATAGTGAGATGGTGAAACCTAAAACAACTCTTACTAGGAAAATTCAAAAGTTGGAGCAGAAAGATGTGGTTTCTAATGGAATTGTGCCCAAGAAAATTCTGAGGGAACCAGAAGTTCTGGCTGTAGCCGGAAGTTTCAGGTTCTGGACATCCGGAAGTTCTGGTAGGACCAGAAGTTTCGGGTCAGTCTTAGTGTTTGATTTTCTAGATGAACCGAAAGTTCCGGTTGGACCGGAAGTTCCGGGTTGAGAATTAATTCGATACAGAAGGTCTATTTTGGAAGTTTCTGATAGGATCCGGACCACGTGAACAGATTAGATCTGTTAGGCTTTAATGCAGATTAAAGGCCCATGTTGGTGCACTATATAAAGAGGGGTGAGGCTAGCACGTAAAGGCTGTTGTTCATTGTTACTTCACCCTAACCCTAGCCGTCACCCTCTCTCTCGTCGATCACAAGTGTTGTGGTTGATCTCTTTCGGATCTCGCAAGCGGTGCTAGCACGCCGGAGTGAGGTGATCCCATCCCTGTACGTGTGGATATCGTAGAGGCACCGTTGCTACATCGGTGTTATTCTTCTTTCTTGGAGAATGCCGAATTACGCTGACTTCGTCGCTGACGAACGGACGGAGCCGTGAGGAGCAGCTCGAGGACGCGCTTCATCGACTCTACTTCCGCTGCCCGAGGGGCGTCTCGAGGCTCAAGGTAACGATCCATGATCCCATTACACGCATGGTTCCTGGGCTAACGGGGTAAAATTTTAAAATTAAGCGCTAGCGTAGCCTCCCCATAACCCAACATTTTCTCCCCTTCTGCTAATGATTGGAAGGAGTTCTATAAAATAGAAGAGGAGTTGATGGGGGTTTATCAGGAGGTGGCCTGTTATTAGCAAAGGAGTGGTCAATAGTGGCTCCTTCAGGGGGATGCTAATACAGGGTACTTTCGTGGTGTTGCTAGTGAGAGGAAAAAGAAGGCTAATATCCTCTCTTTGAAAAATAATGGAGTTGAAATTCTTGAGCCTGAAGAACTCAATAATCATAACTATGCCTTCTATAAAAATCTCTTTGGCTTAGAGGGGATTCCTAGTGTGCTCCTTAGAGATGACATGTGGAGGGACAGAAGGAGAATTTTGGCTGATGACAATATAGAGCTAATCCAACCCTTCACACTAAAAGTGCTGGATGAAGCTATCTCCACTATGAAGTCTAATTCAGCTCTAGGCCCTGATGGGTTGTCTGTCCCATTTTATAAAACTTTCTAGCCTAATCTAAGACATCAGTTCAAGGCAATGCTTGATCTTCTGTATGAAGGGGAGCTTGAGATGTCTAGAATTAACTATGGGGTTATTGTTTTGATTCCCAAAATAAAGGATGTAAACACAATTAAACACTTCAAACCCATTTGCCTGTTAAATGTCTGCTTCAAAATTATAACCAAGATCCTCACTAAAAGACTTACAAAAGTTACTCACAAAATTATTGATCAGACTCAGGCAGCCTTCATTCCTGGCAGAAATATCCTTGAGGGTGTGGTGGTTTTGCATGAGATAAAAATTAAAAACCAGAAGGGTGTAATTTTGAAATTAGACTTTAAAAAGGCTTATGATAAAGTGCAGTGGAGCTTCTTGTGAGAAGTGCTGGCTAAGAAGGGTTTTGATGATAAATGGATTGGTTGGATAAAGAAAGTGGTGACAGGTGGTAAAGTTTCCATTAATGTGAATGGGGAGATTGAAAACTATTTTAAAACTTATAAAGGCTTAAGACAAGAGGACCCTCTGTCTTCCCTCCTGTTTAATCTGGTGGGAGATGCCCTTTCTGAAATGCTGACAAGAGCAAAAGAATTTGGCTATTTGAGTGGGGTTGTTAGCCATTTGATTGAGGGAGGTGTGACTCATCTTCAGTATGTGGATGATACCATCCTCTTGATGGATTATTCTGATCAAAATTTCCTAGTGATGAAATTTTTACTGTACTGCTACGAGAAGATGTCTGGCATGAAAATTAATTATCAAAAAAACGAGGTTGTTGGTGTGGGCGTTTCCCAAGAGGAATCTCGGAGAGTAGCTGATCTTTTTAATTGCAATCGGGGGGTTTTCCTATTCATTACCTTGGCATGCCTGTGAGCCCTGGTAAACCTTCCAAAATGGATCTGATGAAGACGGTTGGGAAAATTGACAAGAAACTGTCTTCTTGGCAATGTGGTCACTTGTCATATGGAGGAAGAATGGTGCTGATAAACTCATGTCTTAGTAGTGTTCTAATGTATACCATGGGGGTGTATAAGCTGCCGGATTTGATTCATAAAAGGATTGACAGTATTAGGAGTAATTTTTTCTGGGAAGGTATTGATAACAAGAAAAAATTCCATATGATGAATTGGAGCTCTTTATGTGCTCCAAAAGATTTTGAGGGTATGGGCTTCATGGATTCTAGGGCCATGAATCTTGCCCTTCTTGGAAAGTGGATCTTTAAAATTGAGTCCAACAGCGCTGGTCTCTGCTATAGTATCCTTCAAAAGAAGTATCTCTCTGACAAAGGGTTTTTTGGTCAGATGGCTGTAGAGGATCTCATTTTTGGAAAGGATTACATAAATGCAAAAGTTGGATAAAGAAAGGTTGTGGCTATGTAAATGGGAGGGGAAATAAAATTTCCTTTTGGGATGATGTCTGGGCTGATGAGATCCCCTTGAAAATTAACTTCAGTAACTTGTATAGAATCTGTGACAATCCTCATATTACTGTGGCTGAAAGTTGGGAAGGAGATGATGGCCTTCCTCATCTCAGGAGATTTCTCTACGGGCAGGAGGTGGATGACTGGGAAAACTTAAAAAGAAATATAGAAATGATAGAGCTCTCTCCCAATGACGATGAAATAATCTAGAAGTGGGATAAAAAGGGGTTTAGTACAAAATCCTTGTATCGCATGATAACGTATAGGGGGGTCCTTGATGTAAAAAGTCTTGATATTTGGAAGAGTTATGTCCCTTTAAAAGTCAAGATCCTTTGCTGGCTCATGTTCAGGGGTCATGTGCAAGTGGGTGAACAACTAAGTATGATGAAGTGGACGGGTAACCTCTGTTGTAACCTTTGTGGAAGAAATGAAACAGTGGACCATCTATTTTTCCAATGCTCTCCATCCTTTTTTCTGTGGTGTGTGGTTCGTGACATATTGGGCTGGGACCATACCCCCTTAACTAGTGAAGATATTTCCTGGAAGATTTTCCTTAACAAAAAACTAGTGAAGGGCCTTAATAATAATTTGCTTATTGTTATGATTGCTGTAGCCTGTATCTGGTCGATCTGGC
>KE371589.1:20187-30773 GCA_000418225.1 Zizania latifolia | reverse complement strand
GCAGCTCCTCTTCAGCTCCGCGGTCGGACTCCCGTGTACCTGAGTCGCGCGACAGCTCCGTCGCGGTCGAGTCATCTCCTCCTCTTCTCCTTCATCCTCATCGTGCAATCTTCATCACCCTGTTGACAAGCACTCATCACCTCATGGTTCATACCATGACTCCTCACTTGCATTGCCCAGCAATGATGATAAGTCCCCAAGCTTTGGTAGAAGGGTCTTCCTAAAAAGGCTGTTAAGCACTGCAAAGAATGGTGAGAGACCCTCTGTCTTGCCTTGAAAGAAATTACTCGGCTCATACAGAAAAGACACTACATCAGCTACCAGCATGGGTTCTTGATCGAAACCAAAAGTAGAGAGATCATTGCCATCCAGGCCAACGATAGCAGTGAAATCACTAAGAGTGACTTCGTACTCACCCCCCTCAGGCTCCAATGAAAGGTAGGCTCTTCGTTGTCCACAGTCTAGAAGAGGGTGGAGTAAAACTGGCAGATAGCTTCTTCACACCAGTTCTGCTCGCTCAAGTTTCCATTAAGGAAAGTTGTTTTGACATCCATCTGTCATATTTATAATCAAAATATGTAGCAATCGCTAGAATGATCCGAATAGATTTTACCATTGTGATGGGTGAGAAGGTTTCATCATAATCAACACCTTGAATCTATTTGAAATCTTTTGCAACCAATCGCGCTTTATAGATGTGAACATTTCCACTTAATGGGTTTCTTCTTGAAAACCCATTTACACTCAATGGTTTTTACACCATCGAGTGGATCAACCAAGTTCCAAACTTGATTGCTATACATAGATTCAAGCTCGGATCTCATCGCTCTAAGTTATTTCTTAGAGTCTGGTCACGCCATCACTTCTTCATAGGACTTAGGCTCATTGTTGTCCAACAACAATATATCCCATTCCTGAGTGGTCAAGAACATGAACCTCTCAGGTGCATGCCGTATCCTCTCTGACCTACATGGTGCTGGTGTACTTATAACAGGTTCTTCAACACCTTGATTATCCTGTTGTGGTTGTGTGGGAGTCGAAACATTTTTAGGTGTTTCTCGAATTTCTTTGAGGTGCACCGAGCTCCCACTAACCCTTCTTGAGAGAAACTCTTTCTCTAAGAATACACTATGTCGGGCGACAAAGACTTTGCCTTGTTCTTTATTATAGAACTAATATCCTTTAGTTTCCTTAGAATACCCGATAAAGAAGCATTTGTTAGATTTAGGAGTGAGCTTATTAGACTGTAAACGCTTTACATAAGCATTACGTCCCCAAATCTTAAGAAAAGACAAGCTAGGACATCATCCTGTCCATATCTTATATGGAGTCTTTTCAACCGACCTTGATGGAACACTATTTAGTATGAAAGCGGCTATTTCAAGAGCATATCCCTAGAAGGATAATGGAAAATCACATTGGCTCATCATCGATTGGACCATATCTAATAAGGTACGATTTCTCCGCTCAAAAACCCCATTCCACTAAGGTATTTTGGGTGGAGTCAATTGTGAAACTAAAAGTGCATCTTGATGTATCTAGGCCCCTAATTTATTTTGGTGTTTCAATGACAATAGTGATCATATGCTACTGACACGATTGCTAAGATGAATGCTGGAATTAAGAACTAAAGGTGGTATTGTAGCTCTTTTGGTCTTGAAGAAATCGAGTTACTCGTTCTACTTAGGCTCAAGTTGTGGTTTTCACAAATATTTTATATTTTCATGAGTCTAGATATGCCGTACTATTAAGAGGGATGAGTTGATCGTTGATCTAAAGCTAAGTGCTCAAATCAATATCTTTCGTTGAAAGTTTTGAATTTTTCAAAAGTAGGTTTTTGGTTTCCAGAAAAGCTGGACTGTCCAAGTCTAGCCGGACTGTCCGAGATTTACCTTCTGTTGAATTTTATTTACATGGTGGACTATTTGGACTCTAACTGGACAATCTGAAAACATGTTTCTGTTTCGATTTATTTTTGAGCCAGATTATTCGGACTCTGACCGGACCATCCAAAAACATGCTTGTGTTGAAATTATTTTTCTGAGTCGGACTGTCTGGACTCTGACCGGACTATCCAAAACTTGTTTCTGTTGAATTTTATTCTAAAGTTGGAATGTCTAGAATTCTAGCAGGACAATCCAAAAACTGCTCTCTGTTTGTTTTTTTATTCTATGGCTGGACTGTCTGAACCTTGGCCGGACTATTTGAAAACTCCTTTCTGTTTGGACAGAGTTTTTGGCCCAGAATATCTGGACTCTGACCGGACTATCCAAAACACTCATTCTGTTTTGATTTTTTTGGTCCGAATCATCTGGTTATGTCCAGACTGTCCGGATGAACAATGCACGATTTTTTTCCTTAACGGATAGATTTGGTGCAGGGGTATAAATACCCTTTCCCTCCATAATAAGGGGGATGTGATTTGCAACCTAGACTTCCTGTCATTCTTCCTTGTGAGTTCTTTTGGATCTTGAGGCAAGACGAGCAATTTCTCCACACAATCTCAACGTGTTCTTGTTATGTGAGATTGTGCTTGAAGTTCTTCTATGTTTCTTGAGAACACGGCGTTGGATCATGTCCTTGAATCTATTACTCTTGGAGATCGAGGATCTCCTAGACGGCTAGGCATCGATCCGTGAGCACCCAAGGATTGTGGGTGATCGGACAAGTTTGTACAAGGCCTCATCTCAGCTTCAAAGAGGTAACCGAGTAAAAACCAAGACTTACGAAGGTAAGGGCTTGGTGAGGATTAGGATTGAATGAGACCTGGCCCTTTGGGGTTTCCTCAACAGAGACATAAGATCGGAGGATCCAAACTTCAGGAAAAAATCTTTGTGTCCATTGCTATTCTTACTAGTTACATTTACTATTGTTTTATATTCTTACTAGCAAGTTTAATGGTCATTGAATTCATTGGGTAGTATATTTTTTGTATTGGTTAGTGTTTCAGATCAGTTGTGCCTGGACAATCTGGTTACACCCGGATAGTCTGAACCTCGGATATTTTCTTATTTTGTCCAGATCCCGGAGTATCTGACTAGAGTCCAGATAGTCCGGATCCTAGAGGTTTTGAACTAACCAATTTTATTGAGAAATTTCAGATTGCCTATTTACCCCCCTCTAGGCAACTTTCAATTGGTATCAGAGCAGGCTCTTCTAAAAGGCTTAACCACTAGAAGAGAAAAGATGTCTGAGGAGTCAAATTCCACCGGCACCGATAAGAATAGTGTTGGAAGGAAGAAAGGTGCAACATATCCTTTTGACTACTCTAAGCTAAATTCTAGTAATAATTATCTATCTGTGCCAGCTAGTCATGCACCTTAGTTCGATGGTACACACTATGCGGTATAGAGACATAAGATAAAATTGCACCTAATCTCTATGCATCCAAACATTTAAAAGATTGTATGCATAGGTGGGGATGTAGATGACTCTAACGAGAATGATCATTAATTAACTACTGATGAAGAACAAGCTATCCACCGCAACGCTCAAGCAGGGAGTTTTCTATTTGCCGCATTGAGCCCAGAAGAATTTAATAAAGTTGATGGGCTTGAGGAAGCTAAAGAGATATGGGAGACTTTGCAAGTTGCTCATGAAGGGACTTTCTCAGTTAGAGAATCAAAGATAGAGCTTCTTGAAGGGAAGCTCGGAAGATTTATCATAGAAGATGATGAAACTCCACAAGAGATGTATGATCGCCTCATGGTCATTGTCATTGTCATGGAAGTGAAGAGATGACCGATCACTTTGTTATAAAAAGATTGCTTCAGGCTATAGCACCAAGGAATCCTACCTTAGTAACTTTGATCCATGAGCGAAATGAGTTCAAGAAAATGATACCAAGTGATGTGCTAGGGTGGATAATTGCTCATGAGTTAATGGAAGAAGAAGCCAAGGAAGTCAAGGATCTAGCTAAGCTTCACAACAACAAGAGCAAGGATGTAGCCCTCAAAGCAAAGAAGAAAGAATAATCTAGTTGTGAAGAAAGTGATGATGAGGAGTTTGTATTATTTGTCAAGAAATTCAAGAAGTTTATGAAGAAGGGTGGCTTTGACAAGTACAAGAAAAAGGGTGACAAATCAAAGAAAAGGAAGTCAAAGAAAGGTTGCTATGAGTGTTGTGATCCTGGCCACTTCATAGCCAATTGTCCTAAGAAGAAAGTGCAAGAAAGCAAAGAAAGCAAAGAAAGCAAAAGTACAAAAAGGGGAAGAAAGGCGGACATGCTCACATTGGAGAGGAGTGGAACTATGACTTTGATTGTAAGTCCGAGTCAGATTCTGACTCTAACAAGAAGGGAGTCACCACCATCTCCATCACCAACATTATAACTCCAAAGCCTTCACTATTTGGAGATTCAAGCAACGATGACCCTCACATTGAAGAGGAGTGGAACTATGACTTTGATTCTGAGTCCGAGTCAGATTCTGATTTTAACAAGAAGGGAGTCGCCACCATCGCCATCGCCAACATTATAACTCTAAAGCCTTTACTATTTGGAGATTCAAGCTACGATGACATCATCTCCCCCAAGTGCTTTATGAAAAAAAGCAAGAAGGTAACTATGATGGATAAATCTTTAGATAAAGATGATTATAGTGATTCTAGCGATGATAAAACTAAATTTGATGATGCCATGTTTAAAAATATGAATAAGTATGTTTTATCAAAGTTTAAAGAACTTATGGAAATAATAGAGTCGCAAGAATCAACTTTAGAAAAATAAGAGGATCTTCTCATTAATGAGAAGGAGAGGAGTCTTAAACTAGATAGGCTTCTTGCTAAGCTAAAGAAAAAGGTAAACAAATTAACTAAGCAATCTTGTTTAGTAAATGAGTCTAATGAGAAATTAAAGGATAAGCTCAAAACTCTTAAAAATGAACTTATTATTCTTGAAGACAGCAATAAGAGCCTTGAAGAGAGAGTCGAGTCTCTAATAACTCACCCTATTTTCATTCCTTCTACTGCGTCAACAAGCAATGGTTGTGCTAGATGCTATAATCTTGATATTATTGCTTATGAGACTAACATGAAGGAAATTGAAGTCTTGAGGAAAGAAAATAAAAGACTTGGCACCTTGGTAAGTTATGGGTGCATGAAAGCTTACAAGACAAAGGATGCTTTATACAAGATACTTAACACCCAAAATAATGTTGAGAAGAGAGGTCTTGGCTTTCATCCAAATGAAAGCAAGGTGAACGCTAGGAGGAAGTACATGGGTAAGGAGATAATCAAGTTTGTAAAGGAAGAACAAAACTCAAAAAAGATCAACAACAAGCCCTTTGCTCCACAAGCTATCTTTTATGCATCTTATCTTATTAGGAGAAACCACCGTGGTAAAGTGGTTGCTCAATTTGTTGGCAATAAGAATGATAAACTATTGAGATGTATTTAGATTCCTAAGGTTCTTGTGACTAACATTAAAGGACCCAAAAAGATTTGGGTATCTAAAAACAAGAACTAATCTATTTTGTAGGAATACTCCTCTAGCGGATCTAGTTGGGTGATGGACAATGGTTGCACAAATCACATGATCGGAGAAAGGAGTGTGGTCATCTCATTTGAGCCAAATCAAGGTAATCATGAATCCATTGTATTTGGTGACAATGGAAAAAGAAAGATAGTGGGAGTAGGTAAAATTTCTATCTTAAATGGTAATACAATTTCTAATGTTCTACTAGTTAAGTCTTTAAGTTATAACCTGCTTTCAATATCTCAATTATGTGAAATTGGTTATAAATATGTTTTAACTAATGAGGGTGTGACCTTTTTTAGATGTAGTGGTAATTCCGTAGCCTTTATGGGCAAGTTGAAGGGAAAGCTTTATTTAGTCAATTTTGATCTAGATAAAGTGGAACCGAAAACTTGTTTGATGGCTAAGACTAGCATGGGTTGGTTATGGCATCACCGACTAGCTCATGTTGGGATGAGAAATTTATCAAAACTTCTTAAAGGGAAACACATCCTAGGACTAACAAATGTTGTGTTTAACAAAGACAGGTTATGTAGTGCATGTCAAGCAGATAAACAAGTTAGATCACCGCACACCGCTAAGAACGTCATGACAATACGGAGGCCACTGGAGCTTCTACACATGGATCTCTTTGGACCAGTGGCATACCTAAGCATTGGCGGTAACAAACATGGCTTAGTTATTATTGATAATTTTTCTCGCTTCACTTGGGTATTATTTTTGCATGATAAGAGCGAGACACAAGGAGTATTTAAAAGTTTTGCAAGAAGAGCTCAAAATAAGTATAAAGTCAAGATCAAGAAAGTGAGAAGTGACAATAGGAGTGAGTTCAAGAACACTCAAGTTGAAGAATTTCTTGATGAAGAAGGTATTAAGCATGAGTTCTCTGCGCCTTATGATCCACCTCAAAATGGAGTGGTGGAACAGAAGAATCGAACATTAATTGAAGCAGCAAGAACAATGCTTAATGAGTACAAGACTTCAGACATATTTTGGGCAGAAGCAATCAACACTGTATGTCATGCGATCAATCGTCTGTGTCTACACAAAATTCTTGAAAAGACGACTTATAAGCTTTTAACTGGTAACAAGCCTATTATTTCATATTTTAGAGTTTTTGGTAGTAAATGTTTTATCTTGAGTAAGCGACCAAGAAACTCTAAATTTACCTCTAAGGTAGACGAAGGTTTCTTGGTTGGTTATGAGTCAAATGCACATGTCTACCGTGTTTTCAACAAGACCTCCAGAATTATTAAAGTCACTAGGGATGTGACATTTGATGAGACTAATGGCTCTCTAGTAGTGCAAGTTAATCCAAGTGTTACAGGTGAACAAGAACCTCCATGTGAAGCAATCAAGAATATGCCTATTGTAGATATAAGACCAAGGAAAAAAGAGTTAATGGATCAACAACAAGTACAAGTAGAAGAAAGTAAAATACAAGAAACTCAAGAGCAAGAGGTGGTGGACAAAGAACAAGAAGTTCAAGAGGAAGTCGACCAACCACCAGTATAACATCAAAGAATCCATCAAGGGATCCAAAGAGACCATCTCGTAGATAACATTCTTGGAGATCTACGAAGAGAAGTAACCACTCATTCACGTTTAGCGAATTCTTGTGAATGTTTCTCTTTTGTATCTTCTTTGGAACCAGTAAAGGTGGAAGAAGCTCTTGAGGATGCGGATTAGATGATGGCCATACAAGAGGAGCTCAATAACTTCAAAAGGAATAAAGTGTCGACATTGGTGGAAGGACCGAAGCAGAATGTGATTGACACAAAATGGGTCTTTCGCAACAAACAAGATTAGCATGGTGTGGTCGTGAGGAATAAAGCTAGATTGGTAGCACAAGGCTTCACATAAATCAAAGATTTGGATTTTGGTGAAACGTATGCACCTATTGCTAGGCTAGAATCTATTCATATATTATTGGCCTTTGCTACTCACCATGATTTCAAGCTTCACCAAATGGACGTAAAAAGTGCTTTCCTGAATGGTCCGATCACTAAGTTGGTGTATGTAGAGCAACCACTAGACTTTGAAGACCCCAAATATCCAAATCATGTGTTCAAGCTCTGAAAGGCACTCTATGGGCTTAAGCAAGCACCTAGAGCATGGTATGAGTGCCTTAGGGATTTTCTTCTCAAAAAGGCTTTGAAATAGGCAAAGCTGATCCTACCCTCTTTACTAAGCATTTTAATAATGATTTCTTTGTTTGCCAAATATATGTCGATGACATTATATTTAGTTCTACTAACAATGATTTATGTGAGGAGTTTAGTAGGATAATAACCAAAAGGTTTAAAATATCTATGATAGGAGAGTTGAAGTTCTTTCTTGGATTCTAAATCAAACAACTCAAGGAATGCACCTTCATCAGTCAAACCAAGTACACTAAAGACATGCTCAAGAAGTTTGACATCGAGAATGCCAAACCCATCAAGACCCCATGCAAACCAACGGGTATCTTGATCTAAATCAACAAGAAACCAACGTCGATCAAAAGGTATACCATTCCATGATTGGGTCCTTGTTATATTTATATGCATCTAGGCCCGATATCATGCTTAGTGTTTGCATGTGCGCAAGATTTCAAGCTGTACCAAAAGAATGTCATTTGGTTGCTGTTAAAAGAATCCTGAGATATTTGGTTCATACTCCAAACCTAGGGCTTTGGTACCCAAAAGGCTCAACCTTTGATCGTATCGGCTATTCGGACTCCGATTATGTTGGTTGCAAAGTGGATAGGAAAAGCACCTCTGGAACCTGCCAATTCCTTGGAAGATAACTTGTTTCATGGTCTTCCAAGAAGCAAAATTCTGTAGCCTTATCCACAACCGAAGCCAAATATGTAGCAGCCAATAGTTGTTGTGCTCAACTCCTTTAGATGAAACAAACCTTGAAAGACTTTGGGCACAACATCACCAAGATCCCTCTTTTGTGTGATAATGAGAGTGCCATTAAAATAGCCAATAACCCAGTTCAACACTCAAGAACAAAACACATTAACATCCATCACCATTTCTTGAGGGACCATGAGATCAAGGGAGATATAAGCCTAACCCATGTGAGAATAGATAAACAGCTCGTTTCACCAAACCCTTACATGAGCATCGGTTTTGTGAGTTAAGAAATGAACTGAATATCCTTGATTCTCGCAACTTAGCTTGATACACTTGAATAAAAATGTCCATGTTGAAAATGAGATGGTAAATAAATTGCCAACTTCATATGCAATGGGCTACATTTTAAATAAATGCAAAATTACCCTTTCTATTTCATTTGAGCTATGCCATGTCATTCATGTTTATCCTTGCTTATATTATCTGTGGTAAAATGCTATTATTTTAGTCCAAAGTTCATGGCATATATCCCCTTGAATTCCTATGAGTTGAGATTTCTGGAGGTCTCGTACCATCCGGCTTAACCCGGATAGTCCAGGCCTAGGACTTTTAGAAGTTTGGATCTGGAGCATCCAGATTGTCTGACTACCTTCGGATAGTCCGATTCACCTAGAATATCCAGATAGTCCGGCTAACAATGGATTGTCTGCGGTCAGGCTATATAAAAGGAACTTGGACCATCCGGTTACCTCTCTCCTCCTCCCTTCTCCTCCTCTTTCTCACTCCAACTCTTGATTTCTCTAGCTGTTTTCTTCAAAATCCGTCCGTAGAAGTCACAGGATCCATTGAGGGGGAGCCTAGGACCCTTCCGAAAACACCGATCGTCTTCGTTTTGTCTCCAAGTTCCTCTTTGAGGTATCCTTTGTTTTGACCTAGATTTGCGTTTTTCCCTCTAGTCTTTGGTTTAATCTTGAATATTTTAGACTAGAATAGGTCCTCTAGATGTTGTTGCAATGTATCCTAACCACATTGTCGAGATCAATCGGTTTCGATTTTGCGGGGGTCCGGACAGTCTGGTCCTACCCGGACAGTCTGGGTCAAGGGTTTATGTTGTGTTTCAGTTTTCATTCCTTGATTCAATTTCTTGGTTCAACTTTTAATCCCTTTCTACTATGTAGCAATTGTCGCCATGTCTGATGAGAGGCGTAAGAAGTCCAGGCACAACCCGAGGTACTCTTCTAGTGATGACAGTGAAACCGGAGGGTCTCCTCCAGCTCCTAGTGCTAGGAAACCCTCAAGAGGCCGTTTCAGGTTGCTTGCTTCAAGGTCACGTCGTTTTCCAGACATCGGCATCTAAGTTCCTACCACCTCTTTAGTGCGGCCTCCTCCTCCACCTCAGGGCAAAGGCAAAGGAAAGCAGCCTACCACCGGACAATCTAGCCGAAGCAATGACATTCTTTAGCTTGTCCGGAGAAAGGTTGGTGTGCACCGGGGTGCGATTTGTGGCCCGATCTTCCGATAGGTTCGATTGAGGTGACGAGTGGACGTTGAAGCTTTAAGGCTTCTGGTCAGCGATCGAAACCTTGCAATCGCTACACCCTCTCGTCTAGTCGTTATCAACCACGCTCTCACGTAGTCGACCTCACCACGAAGGTTTTGATCCTGCAAATCAATCGAAGAACTTTGCAAGAACAAGGTAAACGCAATCTGGATTGCTGATATTAATCTGAAGAACTCGAAGTTTGGGGTTCTACAAACCGATCGATGGTGAAACTGCAAAGGCAGAATAATCTAAGCAAAACCCAACCCTAACATTGGCGGCGGGTGCCTATTTATAGGGTTCACAGGGCGTAGTTGCCTTCTATGACATGGGCCGGATCCCAAGGAATATGGGCCCTATCCTAGCAGGACTCTGATTCTGAACAGGCTCAAGTATCTTCATCGAGAGATGGTCAGGAGTAGGCCGATTGTTGGTCGGGGTCGGTGTCGGGGTCGGCCGATAGGTCAGTGTCGGGGTTGGAGTTGAGGTCGGCCGATAGGTCAATGTCGGAGTCGGAGTCAGAATCGGAGTTAGGGTCAGGATTGGCAGATCGATGGTCGGTGATCGGCCGATGGTGATCGGTAGTCGGCCGGTAGTGGTCGGTGGTCTACCGATGATCGACCGAGTGGTGGTTGATGGTCGTGAGCCGATGGTGGTCGGTAGTCGGCCGGTAGTGGTCGGCCGAGTGGTGGTTGATGGTCGTAAGCCGATGGTGGTCGGTAGTCGGCCG
>KE371589.1:0-10737 GCA_000418225.1 Zizania latifolia | reverse complement strand
ATGGGTGTACAGCCCTAAGGCTTACCCCTTCTCGGCCCAGTTGAATGTCTAAGGGGCAGTAGTCGATGAGGTCGGTGAAGAAAATATGCTCGACTGTGGGTGTACAGCTCGAAGGCTTACCCCTTTCCGGTCTAGTTGCATGTCTAGGGGAAGTAGTCGGCGAGGTCGGCGAAGAAAAATGTGCTCGACTATAGGTGTACAGCCCTAAGCCTTACCCCTTCCCATCCTAGCAGCGTGTTTGGGGGGAGAAGTAGTTAGCGAGGTCGGTGAAGAAATAGTGCCATGGGGTCAATGGGTGGCTGAACATGATTTATTGACAACAGAAGTTATTTTACAGAATGTTGTTAGGCATAAAATCGATGGAGGTGCTCGATGTTCCATGAGTTTGGTACAGCTTTGCTGTCTTCTTGTATTATCCTATAGACCCGTGGTCTTGTTACTTCGGTGATGATGAAAGGTCCTTCCTAGGGGTTAAAAAGTTTGTGCATCCCGATGGTTGATTATACCCGACGAAGTACTAAGTCACCGACCTTAAAACTTCTGCTTTGTACATTGCGGTCATGATACCACTGGAAGGAATGTTGTTATCGATCTGCTTGTACTGCAGCCACTATCCAGGCTTCTTTGATGGAATTGATATCTTTAGCCCTGGTTTGTTCTGTTGTTCCTTCATCATAGTGCTGGACTCGAGGGGATTTGTGTAGCATGTCGCTCGGAAGAATTGCCTCAGAGCCGTAGACAAGGAAAAAAGGTGTCTGTCCCATGCCCTCTTTGGTTGCGTGTGGAGCCCCTAGAGTACTGCAGGGAGTTCCTGCAGCCATCTTCTAGCGTACTTCTGTAAGGGGTTGAAGATTTAGGCTTTTAGGCCTTGAAGGATCATCCCGTTGGCATGCTCACATTGCCCGTTGGCCCGAGAGTGTGCAACTGACGCATACTTGACCTCGATCAGTCTTTCTTTGCAGAAATCCTAGAAATCGTTGACTGTGAGCCGAGTCCCGAGGTCGGTTATGGTTTGATTTGGGACACCGAACCGATAGGTGATTCCTTCGATGAATTTTGCTGCTTTTCTAGCTGTGTAGTTTTTTAGTGGCATCACTTCTATCTACTTGGTGAACTTATCGATGGCCACCAGCAGCTAGTCGATTTCTTGGGGAGCCTTCTGCAAAGGGCCAACCATATTGAGCCCCCAGCAAGTGAAGGGCCAGGTTGGTGGGATCGTTTGAAGAGCTTGTGCGGGTAGGTGATTTTGTTTAGCGAAGAACTGGCACCCGGTGTACTTTTTGACTAACTCTTTGGCATCATTGTTAGCCGTTGGCTAGTAAAAACCTAATCAGAAGGCTTTTCTGACCAGAGGCCTTGCCTTGTTGTGATTGCCGCATGCTCCTGCATGAATCTCGTTGAGGATCTAGAGGCCTTCGCTGGGTAGGATGCACTTCTAAAGTACCCTTGTTGAGGCTTTATGATTGCACAGCTTATCCCCGACTACCATGTATTGCTTGCTTCATCAAGTCAAGCACTCGGCCAAGGTTTTGTCTTCTGGGGTTGTACCCTTCAGGATGTACTTGATGAGGGGCTGCCACTAGTCATCGATGTTTTTGGCCATAGCAATAATTATCGGCCGGCTAATGGCTTGGTGCTCATCATCTTTGATCGATGTTTTGTTGAGCTCCTAGATGAACACACCCTTAGGGACAGTAGCTCGAGAGGATCCGAGGCATACCAGGGCATCAATCAATGAGTTATCGTCACGGGAGATATGGTGAAACTCTAGCCCAAAGAACTTGCCCTAGAGTTTCCGAACCTCGATGAAGTAGGCATCTGTCTTGTCAGTGGTGCAAGACCAGTCCATGTTTACCTGGATGATAGTTAACTTGGAGTCTCCATAGACCATGAGTCACCTTACCCCGAGCGATACTACTATCCGGAGACCATGTAACATGGCTTCATACTCGACCGCGTTATTGGAAGCTTTGAATAGTAGCTACATCACGTAATGCAGTTCTTCCCCCTTTGGAGACATGAGGAGAATTCTGGCGCCAGCCCCATCTATACTTTGGGAGCCATCGAAGTACATCATCTAATACACTTTTTCTTCTCGGCTCAGGGGTAGTTGGATCTTGGTCTATTATGCGATGAACTCGGCTAGAACCTATGATTTAATGGTGCTGCGGGACTAGAACTCCATTGTATACTCCCCCAGCTCAATGACCCATTTTATGATTCGCTCGGCTGCGTCATGATTGTGAAATATATCACCCAGAGGGTATTCTGTGACCACCATGATTTTGTGGGCTTGGAAGTAATGCTTTAGCTTCTGGGCAGTGAGTAGGACGGCACAAAGGAGCTTTTGCACTTGAGGGTACCTTGCTTTTGATAGGCCAAGTACTTCGGAGATGAAGTATACTAGCCTTTGGACTGGAAAAACATGTCCCTCCTCAGGCCTCTCGACCATAATTATTGTGCTGATGACATTGGTTGTGATGGTGGTATAGAGGAGAAGGACCTCTTCTGGATTTGGAGCTGTGAGGATTGGAGGCAAGGTTAAGAATTTTTTGAGCGCTGAAAATGCCTTGTTGGCCTCGACCATCCATTGGAAGTCTTCTTCTTTCTTCAGCAGTTTGAAGAAAGGAGCCCTCTTTCTCCTAGTCAAGAGATGAATCTCCTGAGGGCCATCATGCAACCCATGAGTTTCTAAACTTTTTGGCGTTATTGGGTTTTTCCATCTTCATTATTGCAGCTATCTTGTCAGGGTTAGCTTCAATACCCCGGTTGCTGACGATGAACCCGAGCAGTTGCCTTGATGGTACCTCGAAGACGCATTTGTCTGGACTGAGCTTCCATCAGAACTTCCAAAGGTTCTTGAATGTCTCGGCGATGTCATCGATGAGATTATCTTCTTCTTTGGACTTTATGACCACATTGTCGACATAGGCTTCAACGTTGTGGCCGATTTGATCCGAGAGACATCGTTAGATGGCCTGCTGGTACATTTCCCCTATGTTTTTAAGCCAAATGACATGGTGGTATAGCAGTATGCTCTAAAGGGCGTGATGAAAGATGTTTTCTCCTGATCTTCTTTCTTGAGCCTGATCTGATGATACCCGGAGTAGTAGTCAAGAAAACATAAGAGAGAACATCATGTTGTTGAGTCCACAACTTGGTTTATCGTGGTAATCCGAAGGGATCCTTTGGATAGTGCTTGTTCAAGTTGGTGTAGTCGACGCACATTCGCCATTACCCTGTCTTCTTTTTTACCAAGACTGTGTTGGCGAGCCACTCTAGGTGGTATACTTCACGGATGAATCCCACTGCCAGGAGGCGAGCAATCTCGGCCTTGATCTCCTCTTTCCTGTCCTTAGCAAACCTCTGTATCTTCTATTTTATTGGATTGGCAGTTGGATATACATGGAGTTCATGCTCGATCAGCTCCCGAGGAACTCTAGTCATGTCAGAGGGCTTCCATGCGAAGATGTCTATGGTAGAGCACAGGAAGCTGATGAGCACGATTTCCTATTTGGGGTCGAGTCCCGCCTTGATGGTCGCTGTCTTTGAGGGGTCGGCCTTGGAGAGGGTGGTCTTCTTGATGCTCGAGGGCGCAGTGGAAATCCCCGAGGGAGATGGTGCTTTAGCTGGTATCTCTGTGGCTTTGGGGGATCTGTCCGGACTTGCCTAAGGGTTTTCTCCATGCGAGCCGATAGGTCAATGGCCTTAGCCAGGGTGAGACTATCCTTCTCGCATGCACGAGAAGTGCTGATGTTTCCCCATATAGTGATGACTCTATTGGGGCCCGGTAACTTTAGCATGAGGTAACGATAGTGCCTAACAGCCAAAAATTTGGCTATGGAGGGTCTTCCAAGGACGGCGTGGAATGGGATGTCATACTCTATGACCCAGAAGGTTATATGCTCGGTCCTGTAATTATCCCGAAAGCCAAACATGACCGTTAAGGTGATCGAGCTAAGAGGTATCGAGCCTTGTCTGGGTATGATGCCGTAGAATGAAAAATTGTCCTCCTTTTGGAGACTGTCAACTGAAATGCTAACGTCGATGAGGATTGGCAAAAAAGGATGTTCAGTCCACTTCCTCCATCGATTAGGACTCGCCCCATGTGTACTTTGAATATTACTGAGTCGATGACTAGCAGCCATCACCCAGTTTTTGAGACATTGGTCCACTAGTCATCCCGAGATAAGGTGATCGGGACTTCCAACCACCGTAGCTATTGAATCTCCTCGAATACGGCAGTGTTGATCCATTGATCGAAGACCTTTTGCTGTCATTTGGTCTCGGCCGATGAGGGGCCCCCAAAGATGATGTTAACCACCTTGTGGGGTTCCTAAAAATCATTGTTATTCTATGGTCGACTATCTTTATGCGGAGCGTTGTCATCGTCTTGGCGTCATTTACTCTTGCGAGGATTGTTCCGAGATTCTTTAGCCAATGTGTCTTGTAAGGAATAGCATTTGCATATGGTGTGATTGCCCTTAGGGTGAAATGGGCAAGGCTTGTCTAACTCCTCCCGCATCAATTCATCTTCTTGGCGTCTTGAATTATAAGCCGCCATGACAGTTCTCTCTATCTTTCTCTTCCAATCTTGTTTGCCTCAGGAGGATCTTGGATGATCGTCTTCCCATCGAGGGGATTAGGGGCGATCGTCCCTGCTTCAGTGGGACCAGTTCTCATGACACGAGCGCTCTATCTTCTCCCTTCGAGCGTCTTCACTATTAGTGTATCTCTCTACAATAGAGAATAGCCGCACTATGGTCTTCGGCTTATTTCCTACAAGGGTCCCGTGTAGCTCAAAACTGTGGTGCAGGGCTTTGATGAAATAATTAATAATGCCATGCTCCTTGATGAACACGATGGTGGTCCTTTTTTCGGAGAACCTCTGGATAAAATTATGAAGTAATTCATCCTCTTTCTGCCATAGTTGTTGTAGGTCATATCGAGTCCTAGGTTTCTGCTAGGTCCCCTTGTAATTGTCGATGAAGGACAAGTAGAGTCGCGCCCAGGAGTTGATGGAGTTCCTGGGTAGGCTGGAGAGCCAGTTATTGGCGGATGAAGAGAGTATGACCGGCAGATAATTCACCATTACCCTTTCATCAACGCCGGCTGTGTGGATGGCTATATAGTAGAATCATAGCCACTATGAGGGATCTGTCTTGCTGTTGTAAGTCTTGATCCCTATCGAACGGAATGATTTTGTTCACCTTACTTGCCTCAGCTATCTCATGAATGCTGGAAAACCACCGTGATCATCTCGGCTTCTGCTTCTCCCACGGTTGTGGTGGTTTAGGCTCTCGCTGCTATAGGAGTCAGTGCTATCATTGCTGCTGCCAATGCTACTACCATCATCTTCAGCATGGTCTCGGTCATTCGTCCGCTTGTGTATCTCGGAACGTATCCTGTTTCATCTTCTCGGAGACGGTGTGAGGCGGTCACCGTGTGGACTGTTGGCCGATGGAGTTTGGCCACGCGATGGCTGTTACTGACCCAAATTGTCGTTCTCCTTGTCTTGTGGGAGAGGAGTCTGTGGTCGGGTTGGAGCTAGGGCCAGGGTGTTGATTTGTGTTGCTACCGCCTAGGCCAAGGCTTTTGCTCGTCATAGTTTCGGTGTCTAGGGAAGAGAGCCGATAGCCCTCTCGATTGCCACCAAATTGGTGGCCGGAGTTTTTAAGACCTTCTCACCATCAAACTCTAGAGTGAACTTTACAATCAAGTTTTGAGCTTTACAATTTGCTTCAAAAGCAGCCTTATTTGTGTTATTAACTTGATTATCAGAAGGTGGATCATATGGTTTAGAAACCTTTTTCCATATGTCAAAACCCTGTGACATAATATAAGCCTCCATCTTTGTTTTTCAAAACTAAAAATCAATTCCATAAAAAATATAAGGCTTAGTAGAAAAGATCTCGGATGCCATGGTAATTGTTTAGATCAGTTAAGATTAAAACAAAGCAGAAACTAAGCTCTGATACCATCATGTAAGACCGAAATATACTAACCGCAGCAACCAGAGGGGGGTGAATGGTTGTAGTACCCCAACACGGACACTAAAAACAAAATCAGGAAGCTAATTCTCGACCAATCAGCAAAACTCCCGACCAGACTAAAATTCCTGATGACTCAGAAAATTTCCTGAGGGGTTCTTGAATTTCCCGAGGGCTTTCTCGAGGACTCAGCAAATTTCCCAGGAGCTAAAAATAGCCTGACCAAGGAATGGTAAAATGAGCGTAACTTTAAAACCATAATTCAGATTGATATGAAATTTTAACACAATAAATTAGACTTCAATACGAAACTTTCCCGAGAGATTTCACTCAAATACGAATTCCCAATAAAAAATTAAAACAGAGCAGATCCATACTAAAAATTAAAACATTAATTACTCATTAAATACGAGGAATTAACTAATGAAACTTTGTAGATATCTTTATTAATGTCCTAGAAAGGTTTTGGATGAATCAAATTGAATTAAATCATAAGTAAAAATGAAATCAGATAATAAACCAAAACGATGCAAATCGATGAACATTAAGAGGAAAGAATGTGATACCAAACTCCTTGATGCTTGAAGATGAATCTTTATTGCATAAAAGTGTTTACAAGGTGTAATCCAAATCACCCCTCATCAAATTATGTATAAAGCCGTAGATAGAGAGCAAAAGGCTAAACCCTAATTTTTCTCTTATTCCTCGTACTTATGTTTTGCTCTCCCCTCTAGTCTATTTATAGTCCCTCATGGCTGCCAACATGAGCCATGAAATTAACAACATTTTGAATCCTAATACAACTAGGAATCCATATCTCTTATGAATCCTTCAAATCTTAACTTCCTCCGAATTTGCCTCCTTTCCATATCCGCATGCATCCCGCGTACACCATATGGAAATCTCGCATCCTTTCCATATTCACAGATACCCCGCGTATGACACATGGAAATCTCATCTTCACGTGCAACATCTTCTAGCCTGAGCATCCTATATGACATCCTCGACCGTTCTGAGCCTCAACTCCTCCCCGAGCCTAGCTCTGATCCTCTCATCGACCACCACTTGCCCTCAAGCAATGCCTGCACATGAACAAACCAAGAAACCCTTTTCCCGAGCACAAGGTCTTTCCAACTTGACTCAATCAGTCCAATCAATTCTTTCTAACCTAACACAAACATTCCAATCAATCATTAACATTTTGTATTTATTGAATAAATAATTTAAAGTATATGATCTGACTCAAATATCAAAAATCCTAGTGATCCAAAAATCCTGAGGGCTCAGATCTCTCGGGTGCTGAAATTTCTTGAGGGCTGAATTGTTCTCAAGGGCTATGTTTTCTCGAGTGCTGAGTGCTAAGTGCCCGACATGAGTGCTCAACAACTCGACCAAAGTACTCGACCACTCGAACCAATCAAAACTAATTTGTTCAACACATATCAATATCAAAATCAATTTATTCATCATAAATCAATAATCATACACATGATCTCACAGATCATGTCTCATGGATCATGGGTATGGTGATACCAACTCAATAACATGGACGTATGTTGGGGAACATATGTTGGATAGACCTACTATGAGACGCTATTGAGATCCCATATGTCATTAGTAGGTCTCAATAGTGTTTACGTAAAGTTCTTAGACCTGAGATCTCCATGGTTACCAACATGCGTAGTAGCTTACTTTGGAACTACTAAACGCTACTCCGTAACTGGATAGTTATAAAAGTAGTCATTAGGTCTGCTATAAAATATGTAGTGGGATGTGAGTGATCAAGATGGAATTTGCCCCTCCTTACGTGAGAGATATCTCTGGGCCCCTCGATGTAATGGATTATGGAAGTGCATGGCCATGCCGACATGATTAAAGAGTTAATCACAGATTATAATCCAACATGAAGATCAAGAGACGACCGAGCTATTGATAGGATGGCACAATTCTCACCTTGTGCTCGATCAATATCATGAGGCAAAGGGACATGAACATATGGAACATTACAAGGTTTAGCCGATATGATCTTTACATATGCTTGGATTAATATGCCTTACTAGAGGCTGCTATTAATGGAGTACTGGAAAGGAGTTTCCATACATTAACCAAGATATACGTGACCCTACAAGATCACATATTTAACGGGTTGGAACACTGTATTCAAAAAAGATTTGAATTGGACTCAATTTGGATAGAGATCCAAATCATTTGGATAGAGATCCGAACATATCTGATAGGGATCCGAGTAGAGTCCTGGTTGGGCTCAGGAGGGTCCAAGCTAGGATGTCTATATATATGAGGGTCTAGGGCGCAGGGAAGCTGAGCTTTTGCCTCATAGGTTGATGCGTTTCTTATGCTAAGTTGTTAGCCACTAAAAGCAAACCCTAGCCACCACCTCCTGAGCCCTACCATCTCACTAACTGCTCAGATGCTAGTACACCATTGGCTGGCGCTCACACCCTGGATGTGTGGATACTAGTAGAGGCGTTGCTATTCTGCTTCACATCAGCGTCGCTAATTGGATCAGTAGAATCATCGGCTGCTTCTCGAGGACATTCGAAGGCTTCCTAAGGACGTCCATTGGATTCATAAGGATGTTTGTCAGATCCCCAAGGATGTTGATCGGATCCCAACCACATCAGCATGCTTGAGTTGGATCGGCTCGCTACTCCAACTCTCTTTCCGCTACACTGTGTGCTCGAGGTAATAATCTATGGTCCCTCTCTTAGCAAGATATCCTGGTGTGTGTGGTAGAAATTTTTTGTTTTTGGCTAGGGTAGCCTCCGTGTTCCTCAACAGTGGTATCAGAGCCATCTTGCATAGATTGTGATCTAGATCGGTGCATATAGTGGATATGTGGTTGTATTAGATTGGATCTATTGCAGTCTAGATATATCAGTTCATGTGATGAATCAATTGGTAGCATGGGTTGATGAGATCAATCGGTCTAAGGGGTAGTTGTAGATCGAATCAAAACACTTGAATCGCTATATGTTGTTGCATCGGATGCAAAGATGTATCGTAGTCCAAGTAGGTTATTGATCTGGCTGCCTCAGGCACCTCCCGACTAGTCTTCCCAACCATTGTCATTGACTCCTGAGCGCATCGTCCGACCACCTGGCCGACTCCGTCGGCTATAGAAAAACTGGTTCCCGAGAGGTTGTCTCGGATCAGGATAAATTGTTTGTCCCGAGCAGTTTTTTCATAAAACTTCATAGATTGGATCTATGATTTTTCGCTGGTGGATAGGGCGCTGCCCTGCAACTCGTGAGGGGCACGCCTTATATAGAGTCCTGGTTCACATCATTAGCTAGAATACGATTCTATGTCTAACTTATTTTTGCAGAGAATGATGTGAATGGTATGGCCCTATATAATTTGTAAGAAATGTATGTGATGCATGTAACTCTTATGCATGGCTTGCATGTCATGATTATTTAGCTATTGGATAGCTGTCTCTGCTGTATTTGTCGACACTACTATAGAATGCCCTATTAGTGATGGATAATAATCTTTATTAGTGACGGGCAAGTCTACCATCACTCTTATAGCGTTAGTGATGTAACAACATTAGTGATGGGTGTTTCCCCGTCACTAAAGGGTCACGATCAGTAATATTCACCCGACAATAAAGGGGAGCCTACCGGCTCACCTATTACGTCCCTTTAGTGACGGGTCGTAATGTCACCTGTCACTAAAGGGTTCTTTAGTGACGGGTAATTATTGTCACCCGTCACTAATATTATGGTCATTTTTAAAAAAAAAATGTTTTTAGTCTGCATCTTGAATCAAAACCAGGATTTGACAGCCAACATATCCAATATTCCAGAGCACATCACAGACAATTCATCATATATCATAGACAATTTATCACAGAAAATTCATAACCAAATTAGTATCACATATATTAACTTCTATCTCGTTATCTCGAAGAACATGGCTAAAACAAAGTTCCATAAGAGCATTCACTAACTTCTAACTCCTAGCTAACTTCTAACTTCAACAGGTTGAATAGTGTCTTGAGGAGATTCTCTCTGTCTATGCGCCATGAATTGCTTAAGGTTGTACATGTCTAGTTTTGCAGCCTCTTTTATAGCCACCCTGTACTCCTTCTCCCTAAAGAAAATAGAATCATATCAGTACAAAATGCACAATGGTTATTAGTGCAAAAAGTAAGATGGATAGAAAGACAGCATACCCCAGGTTTACACCACATACATGACAACCTCAATTGCACCATTGTTGATGTTGAAACGAAAGACGCATACTGTGCTAACTTCTAACGCGTTATTTCGAAGAAATTGACTAAAACCAGTAGTTAGATAAAACAGTCCATCCGTGTATTTATGCACCATAATTAGGACTGCCTCAGACCCTGCTACTGCCACTTGAATCTCGGTGGTCTGCTGATGTAGGTGAGGTGTGATGTACTTCTCACAGTACGGCCTTGAAAAATACTATAACAATAAAATTTAAACAAAGCTAGTTAGACAAGGCCAAGTGCATAAATGATCGAGTTAACCATCGACATGTACAAAAACCTTACCACTGACTTCTTGTTTATGATCGAGTTATTTATTATGCAGACATATAACTGAGTCTTAGAGGATAAACCTGCCGAGATGTCTTGCAGGAGAGCCTTCCTGTAGGACCAAAAAGGCGACCAGAGGGGGGGTGAATGGGCGCAAATTAAAAATGCAGTGGAAAATACAAATACCCCCAAAACTTCAAACAATGAGAATATCAG
>KE371587.1:0-11264 GCA_000418225.1 Zizania latifolia | reverse complement strand
GCCGTCGCCTCGCCACGCCGCGCCCACCAAGTGTTAGACAAAATGGCACAGCGCCCGTGTCCTATTTTTTTTCTGTTTCTTTGTTTGCCGAGTGCCAAATTTCGACACTCGGCAAACCCGTCGTCATGTCCGTGTGCACACCGTCATGTTACTTTTTCGGTGAGTGTTGTGTGTGGCACTCGGCGAAGAGTTCATCGAGTGCCCGACGAAAAACACTCTACGAACCCCTGTTCACCGACAGTGGGTTTGCCGAGTGCAACACTCGGTGAACCCTTCGCTAAGTGTTTTTGGGGGTTCGTCGAGTGCCTATGACACTCGGCGAACCCCTGTTTTCCCATAGTGTAGGCAACCAGATGCTTAGGCATGCTTAGATTATACTATATTCTCTTTATACAAAATTTAATATCTATATGTTGGGATGTTTTCAATTTATGGACAAAGGAACCATCTCTGACTATTTGAGAAAAAAAATTATGAAATATGTTGGTAATTTAGATCAAGAGGATAAATGGTATTTATATGGTGTTACTTGAGTACCAATAGGGGAAGTGTTCGTTCACGTCGTTTAAGGACTGAACTTTATAACATAGGCTAATAAAATTGGTGTAACCACATGTGTTAGTATGGGACAACCATAGTTGAGAAATTACTTGATGTCTTAGCCTTACATTAGAGACGTCATTTTAGTATGAACGGGTTTTGTTCCTAGCAGCTACCTATGTGAACTTGGAGGGAACGGTTAGTTCCCCTCGACTCCTAGTGTGGGTGTGTCTAATACAACTATGTTGTGTCACATGGAAAATCGTACCGTGTATACTATCCACCAGTGGCGGAACCAGGATTTCGGTACACCTAGGGTTCAAAACAAAGCAGAAAACAAAGCAACGACGTAGAAGACCAGATCATAAAACCTAAATGAACTGACAAAATGACAACCTAAATAATGTCCACCACTACACCATCAGACAAAAACAATAGAGCAATCAAAATGTGCAAAACACTGAAGCAGATTATAATGATCTAGTTAAAAAAATCAAACTGGTATGGAGCACATCTGGTTTTAATATCCAACTAATAACTAAAGCTCAACTAGCCTCTTGTTAATGGTATCTTGAGATATCATCATTCATTCATTTCATTCATTTGCGCAATAAACCTAACAAAATGCTTAGAGACACCGTGACACCACATCACAGTCATCAAAATGGCAAGCAAAAACAAGATGGACTAATGGTTTTAATCGGTTTCCTATTTTAAACCAGATTTAACAGGAACTAAATGCTTGGGTCCAGGCAACGGGGCAGTCATCCATCAAAATGCAGAAAGATTGTTGCTTTCCACAAACTGTAGGCGGGAAGAATGTGCTCCCAATTTCAGAAACAAATTAATCCAAATTTATATTGGAGGAAATGAAAGGCATACAAATCGCACGGGGGAGAGAGCTGGTCGGGGGCGGAGGCACAGGCGTCGGCCGGGGGCGACGTGGGCACTGGCCAAGGGGGAGGCACTTAGGCTGACCGGGGGCAGAGGCGCGGGCACTGGCTAGGGGTGGAGGCGTAGGTGCCGGCCAAGGGCGATGCAGGCGCCAGCCGGGGGCCACACGGGCGCTGGCCATGTGCTAGCCGGAGGAGCGGGAGGCAGAGGTGCTGGCGCTGCCCGGAGGAGCGGGAGACGGAGACACCGGGTGCTGGCGCTATCTGGAGGAGCGGGCGGCGGAGGCGGTCAAGTGGCAGAGCTTGTGCTGTAGGAGAAGTCCGTAGCGATGCGGGCGTGGGGCGGCGGCAGCGGGGGAACTGCTCTGCGGCTTGCTAGGGTTTTGCTGGTGGAAAAGCTTGTTGCGCTGTGGGCCGGCTAGGAGGAATGAGGCCTAGCCCTAGCCCTAGCCCTAGGCTAGGCCAAGAGTGGGGTTAGACCCTTTAATATTTATTTTTTTAGAAAAATTTATAGGTACTACAAGGAAAAAAGTTTCTAGGCCTGAGGCTAGAGCCCAAGCTACTTCAGGCCCAGTTCCACCCCTGCTATCCACCGATGATTGTCCTATCCAATCCTATCGCCATTAAGGGTCACTCAATGAGGGCTAACACACACATCATGTTCGTACAAGTCTAGAGTAATGGATTGACTTCATCATGGATTAGTAAAATGGGTACTTTTAGGTATTATATGTCATGCATGACATGATTACCTCCACACGTCATATAGAGAAGTGTATAGGCTCTCCAAAATTTAGGTCTAATTAATTAGCCGTGCTCGTGGTTTTGAGTGTCATTATTTATGGTCATGGATATAGGCTTGTGAATTTAGAAATATTTGTGAAATACAGGTGATTGGAAAAATAGTTGACTTTGTCATGGGTTGGTAGCCGAAATGAAGTGGCTTGCATAAAACCATGGAGGGTTACAAGTGTTTATTACATATATTGTTCTTTATCCTATTTATATAATGATTTTTATTACAAATTATGTTTTCTTCTTTCTCCCAAATTGAATATTGCTTTATGTTGAAAATGAGCTATATACAACTTCTCCTTGTTTAAGCCTTGCATGTATGGTAGGTTTGCTAATTACTACTTGGAACTTGCTAGTACTTGTAAAAGTACTGACCTTACTTTAATTATGTTACATTGTGTTTGTCACGTGCATCGAAGATTAGGATGGTTCATTCTACGGTTTTTCCTCTAGCCAAATACCTATGGGATTGACAGAAAAGCCAATCTAGGAACCCGGCCTACTCTGCTTCTGCTGTATAAAATTGTTATACTCTGATCAACTTTAGGCTTTTATAATACTAATACTTTAAGATAGTTGATGCCACGACTAGATGATAATGCATGAATCGATCACTATCCTAGATATGGATTCATGCATGACACTGCACTTGTGATCTTGTGTAATGGATGATTGTTAGTGCCGTTCAGATCGCCTAAGTATATACCTTAGGTCATTCATCATTGAGTGAGTGATTAGGTCACATACTTCGATGGAGGATCGACATACTTTTAGTCATGTATTACAACATCTCTGGTATCATTCTTGTTATACCGTGTTTTGATACACCATGTCAGCGATAAATGTAGATGATTTGTTCTCATCTACACAAATAGTTTGTGGTGGGTTACGATTTAGTATAATTAGAATTGGACCCGACAGAAGATGAGAGAGGTCATTTTACATGAGTGGCAAAATTTCTGTAAATATGACAAAGTAACAAGGGCTTTTTCATTAATTGGCATGGGAATAAAAATAAGCTTGGAAAGCCTTATTTTGGGAGTATTTTTTCCTCAAACAAGAATACAATTGGTTTTATGTCTTATTTGGGCAATAAATTGTGGCTTCTAGATATCTTATGACTTTTTTATATATAAGTAAGTTATAATATGTTTAAAAGGAGGCCTAAGTGCAAAAAAAAGAAGCTGATATTCTCTTTGATCATCTCGCTTGGGCCCGGTGTCACGCAACAAAAAAACAAAAAAACAATTGCTTCTGTGTTCTGGGGCCGGCACGGGAAGCCCACTGGTGGGATTTTCCAAGACGACGCTGATTTGTACATCTATTTTCGCATGCAGATAAGCCAACAAAATGGGGGCTCTTCAATTTTTGCTCTGAGGTTACGCAAATTTAGCTATTTTCGCAAACATCTCTATAATCCAAGGAGGGATTCATATACAACCGGAAAAACAAATTAAATAGATAACCGATTTTTCCTTGTGCGTGTCTGCAAGAAACTGGATGAAATGCATATAAATTTTTTCTTGTGTCACAATAAAACAATAGTAATCACATATATGAGTTCAGGATTCACAACTCAAGTGATATCTGGATCGAACAAACCGGCGGAAAGGAAAGCTGAAAATTATTTGCCGAAACGACAAGAGGAAAACGTGGGATCAAAAATGCATACATATCTACCATGTGCGGTGGCTCATTTGGCCGGTTTGTCGCTGAACCGTGGCGACGGCGGCGGTGATCTACAGGCCCTGCTCTACGAGGTAGTCACCGAGCCTCTCGACCACCATGTTGCACTGCCCGGGGGTCATCGGCTCGTCGTAGATGCCGATCACCAGCGCCTGCCCTGTCTTCTTCACCGTCACACCTCCTGATCCCTGCAAAACCACCCAGTATGCAATGCCTTTGTTACATCTGAGCAAAAACGAATCATGGCTGGTGATTCTTCCATCGATCTGAGAATTGATCTTGTTGGGTCGTACCTTCTTGCCACGGATGACAGCGCCAGGTTCACCTTGGATAACCATGTACTTGGCTGGTCCAAGAAACAATCCGGTTGGGGCGAGGAACCCAGGCTCGTCGAAGTCCTTCATGATGTTGGCCATCTCCTCCGGCTTGAACTGGACAGAGACAGACAGAGGAATGCACGTCACTGGCCAGTGATCTTGCCAGAAACAAAAAAGCAAGCGCAGCAACAAAGGCGGTGGCTTGCATTGTTACCTGCGGGAAGGCCGAGCTCTGGGCCCAGACGGCGCCGTCGTGGCCGACGATGGCGGCGGAGGTGAGGTGGTGGCCCTCGATCTCGCACATCAGGTGGTCGTCGACGTACGTCTGCCACGACATCTTCGCCGGCTCTGGCGCTGGCTCCTCCTCTTCCTGCGGCGCGCGGCCAAGAAACGGGTGGTCTCTCGGTGGCTCGTCAGTGTTCCGTGTTCGTGGCGGTGGTGAGTTGCCGTAATCGGGGTGGGCAGACGTCTCGTATAAATAGAGGCGAACGGCGGGAAGAGGGGCACTGGATCCCCACTACTTCGTCCCAACCACACGTTCCATCTTTCGCTTTCCCTTCAACTTCGCCTGGAATAGAATAGCCATGCAATCTTAGCTTCACATAGCTCCTAATATGTGCATAACTTTTTTTAAAACGGACAATTAAGTTCTGTGTATGTCAGTTTATTTATTTAGTTTTAACGGCATGCCATGCACAGTCTATGATTCCAGAGCAGTCAGCACTATATAGGTGCGTTCGGTTGGGTGACTTTTACTATATGGGAGATGGCTACTCAGGTTTTAGAAGTGTTTGGTTGAGTCGTAGGAGTGGCAAGGGTGGTCAGCAGAGAGAATATTCTCAAAATATGTTGGATGAGTTTATCCCATATATTTAGGAGGATGAGGGCGGCCAACGTCCGTGATAGTCTGTAACGTTACCGTCGCTCAGTGCCTGTCATAGCCTGAATTTTTTTAAAAAACAAAAAGAAAAAAGTTTTCTTTAAAATATTTTTTTTTGGAAAATTTTCTAAACAAAAATTTTGCTAAGATTTTTTTTGTTAAAGTTGTTAAAAGGGATTATAATTTTCTAGAATTTTTTATTTTAGAAAAATTCTAAAATCCCCGCATTGTGCTCCGCCGCTCGCCACTGGCCGCCAACCCTGCCGTCCGTCACTGGTCCCCGGCCACCCCCTCCGTCGAGCTCGCCGGCCACTGGAGCCCCCTCACCGCTGTTCACCCGAAGCCCCCGCGTCTCTCGCCTTCTCTCTTTCTCGTCGTCGGTGACGGTGATGACTCTGGCGAGGGCACGGTCTCCACAGTCACTGTCTCGCCCGCGTGGGACCTCGATCATGGAAGGCATCAAGGGGCTCCTTGCCGACTTCAACGTGCAGCGGTAGGGCAAGGCCATGCCCATAGCCACCCCCCACGGCAGCAGCGCTGCTAGATCCACATGCATAGGGTTTAGGAGGAAGCCGCATATAGAGGCGGAGAAGAAGCCGGTGGTGGTCCAGAGGACATTGGGGGCACCAGGTCAGAATCTTGGATGATGTTATTTTGGGTGAATTAAAGTAAAATATGTAGGCTAGATTAAAATTCGAAGGTGCTCGGAACATTGGATAATGTCATTTTGAATGAATTGAAGTGAAAGGTGTGATCTAGGTCAAAAGTTTTGAGAATGTGTGAGCAATATTTTACGGTAAGAGAGACTATTGTTTATTACTCAAGATATGTCTTGTTTTCTACTGATCTTAAACATCCTTGTTGATAGCCCTCGTTTGCTTCAGTGAACTACGTTGAAACATAGTTCTTAATATTTTGTTAGCTTGTTAGCTTCATCCATGAAAATAATTTATTTGCTGATTATTTACTTGTGACGTCTCAATTGGGAGGGTAATCTCACCTTCTACCCTAAGAGGTGACTGTATCCAGATCATCTAGGTTCGTCCACCAACCAAACAAAAAAATTAGCGATTCTATCTATCTAACCAAATAAAAAACTGAACGGCCACATCCATCTTATAAAATAAAAAACTAGGTGGCTAAATCTCTAAAAACTAGATGGCGATCTTCCATCTAACTTTGTCCTCCAACTAAGCGGATCCTAAGAAATTATGTCGCCAGCATCAATCCGTCAGAAGGGATTTACAGAGATTAAGCCCGAGAGCGACTTCCTACCCAGGTACAGGAACCAAGAGGATTGTGAGACTAGTAAATCGAACCATTTCTGATACCAATTTGGTACGGTCCAATCCCAGCATCACCGTCCTCGCTAGAGTCCAGAGATAACAGGATAGATCGAAGGCACACAAGAACAATAGAACATAGAACAACCGGGAACACTTCTCTTACTCATTAATCATCCCCTAAGTTTCAGAGATTATCTCCATCAAATACCCTCTATTCCAGGCCCACTCCGCAAGTTATGCACTTATTTACATTTTACGCCTCCTCAATAACACCCACACATTCCAATTCTAGGATACGTATCACGCAACACACACGCCTCACTGCAATTCTTGTAGCGTCTCCGTGCTCCACTCCTCCCAGCCTCTGGTTTTGATTTCATAATTTTTGGATAATTTTAGATATGAATACGAATACAGATTTTTTCTAGGTACGAATATATATCGCTGGTATCTATTAAATATGAATTCGGATTTAGATAATTCAGATAATCTGAATAATCTGAATAACTTCAATTCGGATTGTCCTGAATAAAAAGCACATTAAGTCCATTTTCGCCCTAGCCACCACTCCGGCTATGCACCGGCTGCTGCCTAGGGGTGAAAGTGATTCAGATAGTTTTCGTCTGAATCTGAAAAAACAGATTCGGATCTGTATTTTTTTTTGGATACAAATTTTTTCATATTCGGATTTTTTTCTCGGATACGGATACGAATATGATATCACTGATATCCGATGAATACGGATACGGATTCGGATAATCCGAACAATTTCTATTCAGATATCTGGATTTTTTTCAGCTGCACCCCTCCTGCCGCACACGCCTCCTCCTGCCGAGACTCGCCGCCCCACTACCGCGCTGGCCCTCGCTGCGCTGCCCCGCCCCCGACCGCGTCGCTCACGGCCACCCCGCTAAATGAATTAATGAATTAAAAATAGCAAATGGACCTAGAAAAATACAAAAATTTTACATGAGATGAGCTATATTGCATTTTGATCGTAGAAAAAGTTTCAAGTTCAAAAAAAGATTTAACCATTGATTTGCTTTTAAACCCAACACATTCCTTCTTTAAATCCTAATTCATTCTCGGAGAATCTCTAACTTTCTTAACATCGTACATGACAACTTTCTCAAAATATTTTTTAATTTTTATCACAGTATTTATGTATCATATCATAACACCATGACAGGTATCGTATTTTTTAGACTTCATTTGATTTTTTTAGAATTAAAAAACCATTAAGCTCCACGTTGCCCATCGAGTGTCGCAACCTAGATTTTCCAAAATTTCTTTCAATTTAGTGGATAAGAACTAAAAATGGACTAAAAAACATAAATATGATTTTTCTATAAATTTTGGTTCATTATTTCAAGCACTTGCAGTTCAAATTTCACCTATTTCAATTTAAATCCTAGAAACATACTTAATAAATTAAAAATAGCAAACGGATCTAGAAAAATACAAAAAAATTATGTGGAATAAGATATGTTGTATTTTGAGTGTAGAAAAATTTTCAAGCTGAAACCAAGTTGTAAATATCACATAGGCTCGAAATATTTTTTTCACACAATATGATAACTCTTTTGGGTTTGGCGAGTGTTTTTTCAAAAATATTTTTTCCCTGTAGTGAATGCTATATTTTCTTTAGGGTTTTAAAAAGAAATAGAATCTTTTAAAAGATTTTAGAATTCAAAAAAATTCTAAATTTAGAGAATGTTTATTATCTACGAGAGAGTTTTTTTCGATAAATATCCGTAACCATATTTGTATCCGATAATATTCGTTTCTATATCCACATCCGGAGTATCCGAATTTAAAAAAATATGAAAAAAAATATGATATCACTAATAATATTCGTCTGTATCCAATTCCTTTTCGTCCCTACTGCTGCCTCAGGCCGCTGTGCCAGCCTCACCCCATGCTCTGCCGCCTCATGCACCCACGCGTCAGGTCGCTGCTCCCAACGCCATGCCCCTAGCATCCCCCCACGCCGCCCGTGTCATGCTTAGGACAAGGAAGGAGAAAGGAAGAAGGAGGAGAGAGAAGAAATAGAAAATAGAAGGAAGGGAAAAAAGATTTTTTTATGAAATTTTCAAAATTTTAGAAACTGAGAGATTTTTAAGGTTGAAAATCTAACATTATCTCTGGGTTTAAAAAGGAAGGAGATCTTTTAAAAGATTTTAGAATTTAAGAAAAATATGAATTTGAAGAACATTTGTTATCTACACAGATAGTTTCTTCATTCCAATAAATATTTGTAATCTTATTTGTATCTGATTTGTATTTGATAGTGTTTGTTTTCATATCTATATAATATTTATTTCCGAATCTAAATTCAAGAAAAGATATAAAAACAAGTATGACATCGCTATTTCATCACTAATTTTAGAAACGGGGAGATTTTTAAGGGTTAGAGCAGCTGGCTGCCTGGTCGATTTGGGCTTGGGTTGCCTCATTGCCTAGCTATACGCTGGCCTTGGGCTTTGTCTTATTTAGTTCGCAAGCTGCTATTGAGTATTGAGTGAGCTTGTAAAAATATATGAACTAAAATTTTGCTCAACACGTTAAGGTCCTGTTTGACATGGATCTAATTAATTAGAGCTAGTCAAATCTAACTCTAAGAAATCATGAATCTAGAGTTATGGATGTATTGAAGGTATTTATTTAAGTAATTTAGTTTTTATTTTAAACTAAAAATAAAAGTTTAAACTAATTTATTATATTATACAAACCCCTATTCTAACATGAATCTCGAAGTTAGAGCTATATAAATATGCCCTAATTAAAAGCCAAGATAAATACATGATGAGCCAGCTCAGAAGCTATGAGGTTCTTGTCCGGTCCCGCTTTTATCCCAACATTTGGTAGTTTTAGAAACTTCCTCACCTAACACTAAATAGAAATTTGGCATTGCCATTAAACTAAATACAATATTATATATTTATATACCTTATAAAATATTATTAATGCTAAAATAGCCCTAAATTTGCTAACCCATCGTTCCAATCAAAAATCTAATACAAACCAAATGTAAAGTGAAATTAATTAAAGCCATCTACGAGGCGCTAAGTACAACTAAAAAAACTTGACCGTCAATAGCCGCACCGAAAATCTTTTTCTGAAATTTTACCACAACTGAGAGGGGAAAGCGAGAGAAAAACGCAATATTGTCCTAGCCCTAGTGCGCCGTGCGGCGTAGCCGCGATCTGAGAGAATCCATGGACTACGCCGCAGCTGCCGCTCACGCCGCCGCGGCGGCGGCGCCGTCGGCGGATCCCCACCACCACCACCACCGCTATCCTCAACCCTACGCCGCCTACCCTTACCCTTACTCGGCGTACCACCAGACTGCCCCCGCCACCGTCCCCTCGGGCGCGGCCTCGTCCTCCTACTACTATCCCACCGCGACCTCGACCGCCACAGCCTCCGCCGCGCCCTACGACCCCTACGCGGCGTACTCGTACTACGCTGCCCCCGCGGCGGCCGGGGCAGGCAGCGGCAGCTCCGGGGGCCTGTCCGGGTACTACTTCAGCGCCGGCGAGGCGTTTCAGGCCCCGGCATCGTCGGCGTCGCAGGGCGCTCCGTCGGCAGCCGCGGCGATTGGGAAGGAGGTTGTGAAGAACTTTGGTTTCGATCCTCAGCGCTACGCGCAGGTCTGGGCACTCTGTACTCCCGTTTTGATTCAATGTCCGTTGATTTCTGATTGTTTGCGGCGAATTTAGGTGGATTTGTTAGGGTTTGAGAGGTCATTGTTAGGCATCAAAGAGCTGAATTACTAATTGGATACCTGTTGGTCATTTTTAACCTGAGGGATTACCTGTTCTTGGATTAGTCTGGCCTTGGTTTACATCTGTGACATTCGCATGGATTTAGTTGTTTCCACCTTGTTCTAGTTCTTCCATTGCTAGTTCCTGATCTAATGATTTTAGAATTACAATACTGCAAATCAAATTTCTTTCGTGTTAGCTGGAATGTTATGTCGCACCGAAGAAGTTTGCTTTCGTGGAGAAGGCTTGGTTGAGGACAAGCGATACACACATATTTCAGTCAGTTTCATTAAATCTTAAATGATGATGGATTGATTTCAGTCCAAACCTTGTTTTGAATGATAACATACTTCCTATAATAGATGTAGTTTTAGTTAAAACATATGGCATATCCTACATATGTGGTGCAACAGCATGGATACAAATGCTTTTTTTCTTACAATGTTAATATCCTATTAACTGTACCGTTATCAAGTCTCAATTTCTACTCTTAAATATACTTAACCTATACTCGAAGTGTTAGTAGCTGCACTCTTACTCTCATTGAGAGGATGACACTAGGAAGAGTTGGGGAAATTTTCTGGTTTATTTATCACACAATGCCATGCCAACCTAAGGGGTGGTGATACATTTTATAGGCAGCCATGTAGAGCATATGCCAAGATGCTAGTCTTGATGTCAAGATGCTGTCCTAAAGATGCTAAGATGCTGTCCTAAAGATGCTAAGATGCTGTCATAAGACTTGACCAAGTACAAAGACCACAAAGACTTATCCATCATTTCTCCCCCTAAGTCTTGTGCGTCGTCTTGTGGGAAAGTTGAACCATCCCGGTTCTGGAGCAAAACTCAAGGAACTTGATCCTCCCAAAGGGCTTCGTGAGGAGATCCGCAAGCTGATCCTTGGTGTTGATGTAGCTTGCTTTGATGCTCCCTTCCTCCAAGCAGCCTCGGATGAAGTGGTACCTCACCCGGATGTGCTTGCTCTGTTCATGGAACACGGGGTTCTTGGCCAGGGCCAGAGCGGACTTGCTGTCCACCCTGAGCTCCACTGCTCCAGTGTCTCTGCCAAGGAGATCACCAAGCAGTCGGGCGAGCCAGAG
>KE371586.1:0-13785 GCA_000418225.1 Zizania latifolia | reverse complement strand
TCAGACGTGGAAGCTCGTCCCTCGGCCGGCCGGAGCAAACGTGGTGACCGGCAAATGGGTGTTCACTCACAAGCTTCGTCCAGATGGTACCCTCGACCGCTACAAAGCAAGATGGGTTGTTCGAGGGTTTACTCAGCGACCGGGGATCGACTTCGGCGAGACATTCACCCCGGTTGTCAAACCAGCGACGATCCGCACCGTGCTCGCCCTCCGCCCTCGTTGCCGGACGAAACTGGTCGGTGTGCCAGCTTGATGTCTCCAACGCGTTTCTCCATGGCTACCTCGACGAACGTGTACTTTGCCAATAGCCCGTTGGCTTCGTCGACAAGGATCAACCAGACGCAGTTTGCCTCCTCTCCAGGTCGCTCTACGGACTTCGCCAGGCCCCGCGCACGTGGTTTGCTCGCATTGCGGATTCCTGCGCACCATCGGCTTCCAGGCATCACGGTCCGATTCCTCCCTGTTCATCTTCCGGCACGGCAACGACACGGCGTTCCTCCTGCTCTACATCGATGATATGGTACTGACGGTGTCCTCTTCTTCGCTGCTGACCAACATCATCTCCCGTCTACGCGCTGAATTCGCCGTGAAAGATATGGGCGAGCTGCACTTCTTCCTCGGCGTCCAGGTTCACCGCACAGCGCGTGGCTTCTTCTTGTCCCAGACCAAGTATGCAGATGAATTGCTAGAACATGCCGGAATGCTGAATTGCAAGGCTGCGTCCACACCAATCGACATGAAGGCAAAGCTCTCTTCATCGCTGGTCCTGCTGTCCGTGAACCCAGCACATACCGCAGCATTGCCGGTGCTTTGCAGTACCTTACAATTACAAGGCCGGATATTGCCTATGCAGTGCAACAAGCATGCCTGCACATGCACGATCCACGGGACTGTCACATGGCGCTGCTGAAGCGAATCCTTCGCTACCTTCGCGGAACGGCACATCTCGGGCTACACCTTGGCGCGGCGGCTTCATCGGTTATCACGGCTTACTCCGACGCCGACTGGGCCGGCTGCCCCGACACACGGCGATCAACATCTGGCTATTGTGTTTTTTTGGGCGACACGCTTGTTTCCTGGTCTTCCAAGCGCCAGCCAACAGTGTCATGATCAAGTGGCAGAATACCGAGCTCTAGCCAATGCCACCGCTAAGTGCATTTGGCTCAAGCAGCTGCTCGGTGAGTTGCATTGTGATGTTTCCCAGGCGACGTTGGCTTACTGCGACAACATCTCCGCTGTG
This sequence comes from Zizania latifolia, assembly GCA_000418225.1. Lineage (NCBI taxonomy): Eukaryota > Viridiplantae > Streptophyta > Magnoliopsida > Poales > Poaceae > Zizania > Zizania latifolia. The sequence continues at coordinate 12,545 of KE371586.1, read as the reverse complement.
TACATGTCCAAGAATCCCATCCACCATCGCCGGACAAAACATGCCGAGCTCGACATCCATTTTGTCCGCGACAGAGTTGCTTTGGGAGATCTTCGTGTCATTCATGTTCCGATGGGACAACAACTAGCTGATGTGATGACAAAGGGCCTGTCGACAGCACAGTTCAGCGACTTCCGTAACAGCCTCTCCATCGGCGCGCGCGACGCCGACACTGAGGGGGGGTTGTTAACAGAATTTGTTAGTCTTGCCGCATGCTGTGCTCCATCGCTGCATGTCCCATGCATGCATGGACGGCGCGGTGGTACGGCTGGCGTGAGGCGCGGCAAATCTGGCACAAACGGCGCGGCGGTACGACACAGGCGCAGTAGGGCTAGGCGCGGTGGTGCGGTCCAGGCGCACGCACACGCTCACCCAGACGTGGGCTCATGAGTCGGGCGACGCAGGTACACGGCGCGGGTGTGGATCGGCCAGGCGGAGCTGCGCGCTGGCGCGCAGGCACTGGGCGGCGTGGGTGGCTGGCCTGGCGCATGCGTGACGTGGGCCCGCCGTATGGCAGCACAGGCGCGGCTGGCGGCGTTGTGCGCTGGCGTGCAACCGCACATCACATGGACGCAGCACTAGCGCATGGCCGGCCAGGGTCTAGTGTGCATGGCCGTTGTGAAGTATTTTGTATTTAAAATCTGAATCTGGGTTTGAAGTGAAAAGGGAAATGAAACTCTAGATTGACATGGGTATTTTCAGATAGAGATTAGGATTTCAGGTTTGAGTTTTTTAGGTATGAAAGCCGTATACCTTGGATGGCAATTTATGTTTTCACGGCGTGTGAGGTATATACGAATATACGTATATACGCATATAGTTTGATAAGAATGCAGGTTTTGAATTGGATGTTTGGGATGGAATATTTGGGTTAGGGTACTCGGATATCAAGGTGTAAATTAGATGTTTGGATTAGGGAAGAATAGATTCGTTAGACGGTGAAAAGTGTTTTCGGAATTGAAATAGCTATTTCAACACAGGGCTTATTTGGAATTTGTGTCGGGAATTGATTTGGAGAAGAAAAAAGAATTCTCAAGACTTGGAATGGTTTTTGTCGGATGGATGAATAGTAATTACTATTACTTTGGAATAGAATTTACTTTGGTACTATGGTTTAAACCAAAATTTCAAAATTTCAAACTTAGGTTTAGTTTCAAATATGTATTTGAATTCATTCACGAAAGCGGATTTTACATCTACGCTGCTCCTCACCATCAATGGCGGCTTCATCTCGTTCAGTACTAGCAAATTACTTCCTAATAATAGCTACTATGGGAAACCAGAATTAAACTAGCAGATAAGCTAAGTAGTAATTTGCTGTGAAAATTGTTATGTTTAGTGGTTGTGAATGTATTGTTTAAATCTACGGTGTGGTTGTATTATGACATTGTGAACAATTATGTTGAAACTTGAGTGGTTGTGAACTGTTATGTTGAGTGATTTCATCATTTCAAACTGTGTACTGATAAAGTGATAAATAGTGTGTTTGTGGAGTGTGAATTGTGGAATGTGAATTGTATTGTGCTGAACCCATAGGTTACCCGTCAGGTTTTAGGTACCCAACGGTTCGGGTTTGTGTTTGGTTTTGAACCCATAGATTTCATGGGTTTAGGTTTGCACAGATTTCACGGGTTTAGGTTTGCACGGGTTTCACAGGTTTAGATTTGCACGGGTTTCACGGGTTTGCTTTACGGGCGGGTTTTTATAAAACCTATGGGTTTTAGATCCGTTGCCATCCCTAAACTGGTTAGGTCGAGTCTAGTTTGCTAATAACAGGTCTGTTATTGTTTATACTAGACACATATACCCTCACGAGTTAAAATATCAATCTAGATCTAGACCTACTAGGTTCTCACAGACCTAGCGTTAAGGGTGGCCAGTGGTTAGTACGGCGGTGTGGGCGGCATGGGGTGGCTATCATCTCTTGAATTTAACCATTCCGAATAAATGTATAATAAAAAGTCATGATATACATGAATGGAACAACATTAAATAAAATAATTCTTACAGAGACGTTTAAAGCCCTACACCGAAAAAATGACAGCGGTGAAAAATCAAGCAGATCTATAACTCCATTTTCATAGGCTCTTAAGTACGAAAAAGCTAGACCTTAGAAACCAAATTTTATCTTTCTTTGTGATCTTCTAAAGAGTTAAGGAAAGATTGAGTACTTTGGCACTAAACAAATCACACAAAAATAATGCATATAATGCAAAGGAGTAACAAGGAAAGACATAATAGGGTTTATTTGCATAAAGCTAATTTTAATGTAAAACATTGGTGAATCATTTATGAGTAACCACAACTAAAATGTAATCATGATTCACCATAGACATTGCACCAACACTAGCTTGACAACATGTTACCTCCACTTGCAAGATCCTTACATCCCATCCAACTATATTTCTAGAATTATTGTGAGGGGCGAATCTAACTGCGAAAATGTCACTTGGCCCATCCATGACCAGTGAGCTCGGCTATTCGAATAGATTTAATTTTGATCAGAGGCATACAACTTTACTCATAAGACACATCCTCAACAAGCATCAACATACCAGAACGGTACCCTGACTAGAGTCCATACAAAGGCCCTTCATTTATCGTACCAATATACAAACACCTACTGAGGTTTCGCTTCCCGTAGGATCCTCCTTAGTCGAGTAAGCCCTGTCTTGCACTGAGTGAACTCAGGCCACGAGAAATGACCCACCCTAAGCTGCCACCCTTCATTCTAGTGGTGTCACATGTGAATACAAGTGATACTTCAAACCAGGTCTTACCCGCTAGATTTATGGTAGTACGAGAAATGCCTCATAACAATAGTTGTGACCAATCCTTAATTGACCTGGGTGTGACTTTTACCATACTAGGAAGCACCCATGATCAACCTTTTATCATATTTTAGTTTGTCAAGTTTAACCAAATCCCCTAACAATAGCGACCTTACCGTAGGGTACATGGTAACACCATCATGATTCATGAACATTTAATATTGAAGGAGTGTACCATAATTCCTTTGCAATCACTAGTTGAACTAAGCATTGCTAAGCAAATTATCCTATGTCAGCCAACCTTATCATTATTATGGTTAGACCATTTATTTTCCTAAGTCGACAAAAGGTATTAATATGTTATACTAGTAATATCATGCATTAATCGGAAACAAAATAATTTTAAAAACATGGGATCAATAAGTCTAAGGTGGTGTGTGACTTGCTTTATGCTTTGGGTTGGTCTTGCGGATCTTCGGAAGTCCTTCAGAATCCTCCCCCTCATCAAATTCTACACAGTTACACAAAATAAGACAAAATACTAAGAAAAACCAAATAAACAATACAATAAAATCATTTGATTTATTATAGAATTATTTAAGGAGGATTATGGAATTTGAATAGAGTGATTCGGAGTTTGGATAGAAAAGATATGGAAATTGGTAGTTTGAATTTCACATGAATTGATATAATATTATTTGGAATATTCCTTGGGTTGGCTTGAATGACATCAAATTCAAGTAGATTATGATTTTAGATGGACATAGGAAATTGAATGGTATTATATATTAAACATTAAACACAATAAGTTCAAAAGTAATATAATATTTTTATCATACTAATATTTTAGAAACCATTTAGAATAGAGCGGTAAGCTTCTCAGAGCTGTTTTGAACAATAACTTGTTTGGACTATAAAGCTTAAGCTAGTTTATTAATAAGCCAAAGCCATTTAGAAGGGGGCTTAAGTTATCTATTTGCTTATATGGATGGAACCATTGAACCAACCAATTTTTTGTTTGGTGGTAGGATGAGAGTGGATCAGATGGTAATAATTAATTAGCTACGATATCTTAATCTAACATAGTAATCAACTAACTTATTGTTTAACTAGTTGAGTGCCCGTGTGTTACAACGGGAATTTTTTTATAACATTAAAAGAACACCATATAAATGATATAAATAACTTAAAACACGATAAAAATAATATTCATTGTAATTCAGTTACAACTTTATGGCATAAATGCATCTAAAAGTTACCACGAAAATTACAGAATCATGATTATCTAGCAAGCATGCTAGCTAAAAGTATCCTAAGCACAAAGATCACATCTACTTCTAGCAAACATCTAAAGTTATGTTTAGTAACATCCTATCCCGTGGTCAGGATTCAGGAATAGTGAAAATCAGAACCAACTTTAAATTGCTTCTACCGTAATTCTCTCATCTAAAAAAACAATGTGTGTGCATACAAGTGAAAAATTCATTATTCTTAATGTTGATTAATAGTTAAATTAAAATATGTATTTTGTGTTCTACACGTGATATATTTGAATTTATATATAAAATATTTTGATATAACATTAATTTTATAACTGTTGATTATAGATTATGAAAAAATTAATGCTCAAATTCAGGGCTGACGATCCTGAAAAAACTTACACCCCATGTATTTTGGAGGAAGGTAGCACAATTTTATTTCTTGAAAAGAAGAGCAAAGAAATCATTTTATTTCTGCTCGCTTTCTCCACCGACTGTGCACCCGTCCACCGCCTCTCTCCTCCGGAATCCTCCCGACCCCGCATGTCTCCAAAAATTCTTCGGCACAAATGGACATGGCGCCGCTGTGATCCCTCCTCGCTGCCTCCTCCCGCTTCTCCTCCTCCTCCCCCGCCCGCCGCCGCCGCCACTATGGCCGGTGCCTCGCCGCTCGTGCAGCTCTTCACCGTGCTCCTCGTCGTGGCGGCCACGACGACGACCACGGTCGCGCTCACCGACGACGTGCTCGCGCTGGTGGTCTTCAAGTTGGCGTGGCCGACCCACTCGGCCGCCTCGCCGCGTGGACCGAGGACGACGACCGCCCTTGCTCCTGGCCGGGGTTCGACTGCGACGTGTGAACTGGTCACGTCACGTCGCTCTCGCAGTCTCACTCTCGGTGGCGTCGCTCTCAGGCCGCCTCCCCCTCGCGCTTCTACGCCTCGACGCGCTCCTCTCCCTCTCTCTATTGCGCAACAACCTTTCCATCCCCGTGCTCCCCAACCTCATCGCCGCCTTGCCACGCCTCTGCTCTCTCGACCTCTCTTCCAACCAGCTCGCCGCCTTGTCCCCGCCGAACTCTTCACCCAATGTCGGTCCATCCGCACGCTCTCGCTCGCCCATTAGGGAGGGGCGTTGTGCGGAGGGGAGGAGGGCGGGGCGGCGCTGGGGCTAGGGTGGGGTGGGGTGCGGCGCGTGAGCTGTGGTAAGGAGGGGCGCAGGAGCAGCGTCTACGGAGGGGAGGGGGAGGAGCAGCGCCGGGGCTAGCTGGGTGGGAGGGCTTACGCGTTAATGAAAAGATTGTGGTGACGGTAGATTCACCATCATTTATTTTTTTTAAAAATAGTATAGATTTTAGTTAGAACGTAAGAGGTTGTAATTTTCATGTTTTCTAAATTTGCATCTTTTGAAAAAATGTTTTTAGTCTGGTACAATCGGACAGCTAGTAACCACGAGAAACCGGCCAAAATTCAAATTCTAAATTTTTCATACAAGTGATTCAAATGGTCACCGAACGGTTTGACTCAGTTAGTGCTCAATTTAGAGCAGTAACTAGGCGGTAACCGCCGGTTACCGGTGTCTGTTTACATCTAGTTTGTTGTCAGTACCCAATTGGTAAAATGATACAGAATAGAGGAAAAAATATAGGAAAAAATATAGAATAAGTAGAAACATTCATAAAAATTTGAAAAATATGATAGAATTCTAGAATATATAAAAAACTAAAGAAAATTTATGATACAATGAAAAAAATATGGCATAACATTTGTCTTTTTTGATGAATTAAACTGTACATCATCGTAAATTTAGTAGTGCCATTTTTGTCAAAATTAATTATCCAAAAAAGTCGACAATGGCAGGTTATTGGGCTAGCCCAGATTTTTATTTATTTTGACCAATCTTGTGCTCAAAACTATTATAAATTTGAATATTTTTGAAATTTTTTACAAAAATCATCATAATTCACCTAGTATTAATATGATTTCCCCCCAGATTTTTCACAAATTTTGATATTCAAATTCAAATTTGAAATTGAACCGAAAGGTTTACTAAAAAAAGTTCGACCCGGTTTGACCAGTTACAATTTACAAAGATAATGTGAACCCTGCTAGCGAAAGAAAAAAATTGCATATCTGTGAGAATTTTGTTATGTATAGTTACATTGCTAGGGTACGCGATGCAGGGTTCACACTACCGTTTTTGAAACGGTTACCACACGTGACCATATTGTTGGCAACTGTGGCAAATCAGACGAAATTCAAATTCAAATTTTTCAATTCATAATTTTGATCCGAACGATTTGGCTTAGTTACCGTTTGGGTTGATTCGGTAACCCAGTGGTTACTGCTCGATTAGTAAAACCGGTTTGCATCCAGTCTGGCGGCATCGATAACCAATCGATTGGCCATGATAACTAATCAATTTGTTTCAAAAATTATATGACTTTTAAAAAATTGTAGAAAACCACATAAAATATAGAAAAATTGAAAAATATGATAAAATTGTAGAAAGATGTAGGAATGTAAAGTAAATTTGTAATGCAACGATAAAAATTCTATACCCTTTTTTGATCAAAATTAAAAACAGAAAATATTGTACGTGGAATGCGGGATGGGCTGGCTCATTTTTATTTTCCCATTTTCACTGAAGTTGTTTTCTCATAAACTTATCAAATTCCAATACTTCTGAAAACGCTTTTCACCAAAAATCATCTTAATTCACCTACTAATTATTAGAATTTTTTAGAAGTTTTGAAAATACCGAATTCGAATATAATTTGAATTTAAACTGGCTAATGACCGGTAACCAGCCACCAAGGCAAGTCAAAAATCATGATTACCACGGTTTTGTAGACCTAACACCATGAAGATAAATACATGGAAGTATGGAACTTCCTTTTCAAGGTATTAAAAAAACTTTTGGTTAAAAAACTAAGGCCCTGTTTAAAATTTGGGGCTGGCTTGGCCCATCTTCCCTATCAGGCCATAACCTGTCTATTCATTTGCCACTTGCCTACTTGTTTGGAAACTGTCAGTCAAGTTGATCTGTTTTAGCTAATTTTTCTTCTACATATATACTATCAAATAAGTTTCGTCAGAATAACCGAATAACCAGGGGAAAAATGTTTGTAGTAGATTCAAAATCTGATGCCCAATGTGTACGTCTTCAAAGTATTCTACTCGAAAAAAAGAATAACTGAATAAGCACCGAAGCACGGCAGCTGCACATTGCATGAACTTGGTAATTGCAGCCTACCGTTGACGAAAAGATGCTAACTTATTGTTTTTCTGGTTCCCAGCAGTAGTTGACTTTTGCCCTGATGCGATCCCAGAATGTACCACTGCCGAATATCCGAGTTTCTGACAAAATTGATCAACGGTTTTAAAATATTTTTTATATTTTTAATATAAAAAGTTTTCAAAGAAAATTTCAGTAACCTCTCGTAAACAATACTTAATCATATATTGATTTAAGATTGAGCAATTTGCTAGCATGTTAATTAGGATTGCCACCGGTTCAAAATGCAGCAATTGGTGTCCAAACAAAACGGAACATTTTTTTTATCATTTTCCAAGCCAAACAAATGTACTCTACATAGCAACATACAGATTTACAAGAGCGAAGAAATCAGCCGCATGCCGCAGATCAGTCGCGGAGCTCACATCCATAAAACATCCATTATTATGGATGTGATCAAATCAGATAAACTTGATAAAGAATATTAGAAGACGGTTAAGTGCATTCTTCGTTATTTAAAAGGCACTTATAATTTAGACTTGATGGTTGATAAGAATAAAGTGAAGACAAATAATGTTGTTGGATTTATTGATTGTGATTATACTAGAGATCTAAGATCTTGATAAAAGAAGGTCTATATTTGGATATATCTTAGCCTTTAGTTGAAAAACTTTACTTCACTACACTACTGCTCTTTCAACCACAAAGGCATAATATATTTCGACTATTGAAAATGTAAGTACGCTATTTGGTCACAAGCTCTAATCTCTTAACTTGATATTCCGCATGATATTAATACTACTATTTATTGTGGTAGCATAGTGCTGTTTGATTAATCAAGAATAATATGCTCCATGTCAAGACCAAGCATGTTGATATTACTCACCATTTTATTTATTATATTGTTTTTCAAAGACAAATCATTATGGAGAAGATACATACTGAAAATAATCCCACAAATATAGTTAGCAAGCCAGCTTCAAATACTAAGTTTAAGCATTACAGACTAAGTAGGTATTCGTTATGTTTAGCGGCTCTTCAAAATTTTGGAGGTATTTTGTTTAAGAACACCTTTATTAGTATTTTAAATCAAGAGAATGTTTGTTTGTTTTGCACGTAAATCGCTCGGTGTCGATATTATGTGTGTGAGCTTTAGTTCATATCAAATGCAGATCACTTGAACGTGGCCTTGACGGCGTCGATCTGGTCGGCGTCGATATGTGTGTGATGCGATCCCAGAATGTACCACTGCCGAATATCCGAGTTTCTGACGAAACTGATCAACGGTTTTAAAATATTTTTTATATAAAAAGTTTTCAAAGAAAATTTCAGTAACCTCTCGTAAACAATACTTAATCATATATTGATTTAAGATTGAGCAATTTGCTATCATGTTAATTAGCATTAATTGCCACCGGTTCAAAATGCAGCAATTGGTGTCCAAACAAAACGGAACAACTTTTTTTTATTATTTTCCAAGCCAAACCAATGTACTGTAAATAGCAACATACAGATTTACAAGAAGCGAAAAAAAATCAACCGCATGCCACAGATCTGACGCGGAGCTCACATCCATTATTTTTTTTGAAAGCGCGCGAGAGATTCGCCGCAATAAATTAAGAGAGGTGAAAACCTCAAGGAAAGAAAAACAGGTTACAGAAAAGATGACAAGCAAGCGGATCAGTTGATCAAGAGATCGTCCGATCGTGCTTTAAGAAAGGATAAGAAATCATTTACAATAAGGTCAACTACTGATGATATCGACTCTAAGGATGAACGCAAAACACGTCTATTGTGCTCCTTCCAAATATTCCACCAGGTGTATATGATAAGGCCGTTCAAGGATCGTCTTCTCGTCGGTAGCGTTAAGCGGGATGCCTTATGCCACCAACACTGGAAAGGCTCCGAGGGTGTTAGCGGTGGGATCCCTGTTAGGTTGAAACGACACTGAACTTCAGACCAGACTCGTCGCGTGAAAGGGCAGCCGCAGGCAAGGTGTTGAGGTATTTCAAGCTCAACAAGGCATAGTTGACAGAAGGGGTAGCAGGGCCACCCCTTTTTGAGGATGTTGTCAGCTGTAAGAATTTTACGCTTGAGAAAGGTCCAGGCAAAAAAATTTACATTTAGGCTCCACCCACTCCTTCCAAAGCTGCTCATTGATGATCGGCCTACACATGCCTACAAACTAGATTTTATAAGCCGATGCCACAGAGTAAACTCCGTCGGCGGTCCACTTCCACCGGATGTCATCCTCTAAGAGAGGGTGAAGAACAACAGCCTCCACTATCGTCCAAAGCTGGATGAATTGGCTGAGGTGTTGAACGGATGTGATGAGCCAAATGCTTTTAACCCAAGCGTGCCCGTCCAGCGCTTTGCAAACTGACAGGTGCTTCCTCGTGGAGATAGCAAAGATATCAGGTGCAAGGGTGCAAAATGGTTGACTTCCTACCCATCTATCGTGCCAGAAATCTGCCAACCGACCATTTTCGAGAATGATTTGCGATGAAGCCTGGAAAAGCTGAAGGTCTTTCGGCGAGCAAGGCGGTGGGGTTTCCGTCCAAGGTCTGGTTGGATCCTTCCACCTTGAGCCACAGCCAGCGGAGACGCAGGGCTCGACTCATTGAGTTAAGGTTAAGAATTCATAATCCTCCCTGCTCCTTTGGTAGGCAGATTTGTTGCCAATTAACCAGGCTTAACCCCCCTGTTGGAGCCTGACCACTGCACTTCGACCACAGAAAGCTGCGCCTGATTTTATCTAGCCGCGTAAAGAGCCATTTGTTCTCTGGGAAGACGGAAAGATGGAAAATAGGAATCGCCGACAGGGATGATTGAATTAGAGTTACTCTTCCCGCCTTAGTTAGCAGCTTCCCTTTCCAATTCACAAGCTTGCTCGATGCTTTTGTCGATGAGAGGTTGGAGGCTGCATTTTCTTATTTTACTGAAGTGAAGTGGAAGTCCAAGGTATTTGCACGGGAACGCTGCTAGTTTGGCCGGGAAGACCTGTTGGATCAGCGCAACATCGCTGCTATCACATCGAATAGGAAACAGCTCAATTTTTTCAAAATTGATCCGTAGCCCAGATGCATCGCCGAACACGTCAAGTATTCTCTTCATACAGCATGCTTCAAGAGGACATGCCTTTATAAAGAACCCCACATCATCCACATAAAACAAAGCCCGAACCTGCAAACTGTTATGATCCAACGGGAGCAGGAGCCCTTGGTTCTCCGCAAGATTGATCAGTTTTTGCAGTGGATCAATAGCAAGGAGAAAGAGCATCGGGGATAGCGGGTCACCTAGCCGAACGCCTTGGCCATGAAAGAAAGGTTCCCCCACAATTCCATTTAGAATGATAGACGAGGAGGAGGAAAGCAGCAACTGATAGATCCAATTCGTCTTACGGAGGCCAAAACCACGGTTTTGCATAACTTCGATTAGGTAAGGCCAGCTTATTGAATCAAAAGCCTTAGATATATATAACTTGACGAAGATAGAGGGTGTCTTTGACCGATACAGTCTTTTAAGACGACCTTGCACTAAGAGGAAGTTGTCGTGAAGTCCTCGCTTCTTAATAAACGCCGACTGGTTGTGGTCGATCAGCACATCCAGAACCGGAGCCAACCTAAGTGCAAGCAGCTTAGTTGCAATTTTTGCGAAGCTATGGGTTAAGCTGATTGGCCTTTAGTTGCTAGGCGAGGTTGCAACCGAAGATTTCGAGAGGAGGGCAATATTTGCTGAGTTTAACAGGTGCAAGTGTTGTGAGCCGTTTTCAAAGAAATGATTTATTGCTCGCCAAAGATCAATTTTGATCACATTCCAGCACTTCTTGTAGAACTCATGTATGAAACCATCTGGTCTAGGGGCTTTACTGACCGGCAAAGATTTGATAGCATTTTGTAGCTCAAGCAAAGTTACCGGACGTTCCAAGTTATTAAGGTCGGTTGCCACTGGGTAAAGGGTATTCCATGGCAGACTACAGGTCCTTGGAGAGGACCGATCGAGCCGATCAGTGAAGAAATCTTGGAGGATGCGAGCTTTATCTAGATGGTCCGAGTGAGCAACTCCATTCGCTTCAAAAACCGGTATGAAGTTTGAAGTTCTACGATTATTCATCTTGATATGGAAGAACTTCGTATTGGCATCCTCGTGTTTGAGCCAAGAAACTCGCGATCGCTGCCTTGCCATGATTCGCTGAATAGAGGCCAGCCCGAGCAGAACGCGCTGGAGCTCCACACGAAGGTCTCTCTCTTTAGCTGAGAGATTGTGAAATTCTTGGGCTTTGTCTAACAGTGAGATAACTTCTGTTGCTATCTGAAAACGCAGCTTGAGATCGCTGGCTTTGTTCGAGTTCCACCTTCTCAGTGTTAAGGCAAGGCGCTTTAGCTTAATGTTGAAAGTGAGAACTGGGTCATCTACCATGCTAACCGGGAGCTGCCAAGACGATGATACTTTTTCTAAGAAGTCGTCCATAAGAAGCCGGAACTTCTCAAAGCGAAACTTAACAGACCGTGGATGCTTTGGAAGCTGGGTGAGCAACAATGGCGCGTGGTCGGAGAAAGATGATGAGAGGGTGGTGAGGAAGCAGCTGGGATATTCCGTCATCCAACATGCTGAAGCGAACAAATGATCAATCTTGGATAGCGTAGGGACTGCCGTACTGTAACGACCCGTCCAGATTTCGGAAATATCGTCGAAATGGACAAGTCGATACGTTATCGAAGACGAACGAATTTTAGAATAAAATCATTCCATTCGGCAGTAGTTTCATTGCAGACCTACTTATTACAACACATAGAGTTTCACACTGCTGCATTAGGAGGCATACCTCGCAGCGGCAGGCAAATACAACATTCAAGCTTACAAAACATTGCATGAACTACTGTCTAACTACCACACTTGGGGACTAAGCCCGAGACCCTAATCTTCTGGTTCTTCAGCTGCGATATCTTTATCTTCATTTCCGTAGTTGCCTTCGTCCTCAGGAAGATTCTCGTACTCTGGGTGTGGGTGGTAAAAAAAGCAAGGGTGGGTACTCAAGAGTACTCAGCAAGTCTTGGGAAGTGAATATAGATGCAGGGTACAAAGAGCGGCAAGGGCTCCAAGGATTAATATTATTATTTAAAAAAAAAACTTCTAAGCGCTTAATCCCGCGGGTAGAGGTCCCAACCTCTATCCGCTCCCACAGTAATAATATAACAACAATATCTATCAAATTCTCTCCACTACACCAAACCGGGAGTTG
>KE371585.1:783682-796248 GCA_000418225.1 Zizania latifolia | reverse complement strand
TGCAGCTGCTCGTCCGCGCCGCCGAGCACCACTGCCTCGTCGGTGTCGTGGCCCACTGGCGATCGACCCTGTCAGATCAAAGCATGCACAGCACGATTAGCACCCGTGCAGCCAGCGGCCATGGCAATGGAAGAAAAGCAGCAGAACTGTGATTACCGGAGGGAGCTCGTGGCCGACGAGTTCCCAGTCGGCTAAACGCGACGTATAGCCCTTCATCGTCTCGTCGTCGAATCTGCCGAACTCTGCAAACCAACCAATTGTAATAGTCTCTAGCACTCTGAGTCCTCAGCTGTATCCGCTGTATGCTGCACTTGCGAGGAACATATGTGCGTGTCTTGGCTATTTATAGACCGGTTTCAGGTATTTTCAGGCTCAGATTCGCGTGCCGAGTGCAGGTGTCTTGGGTCTTGGCCGCCCGTCTCGGGACGTCGAGATCGCGTCTCGTGACCGCGGAGCGGCTCACGCCGAGGAGGCGCGAGGCTGACAGCTGAGTTCGCTCGCGTCGCGTGCGGCAGAGAGCTGAGCGCCTCTGGCGCGATGGCCCGTGGATGGCTTCTTCCATCCGGATCAGCCATTCAGCCGACCTCGGTACGTGTGGCGTGTGAAGATCGTGCCGCCCGTGACATGCAGCCGCAAACAGAAACAGGGGCCGGCCAGCCGGCGGTTTTCCTTTCCTGCTGTAGATTTTGCGGCCGGGCTTACATGCAATGCGCCGTATAATCCAGTGGCCATCTCAATCACTGTTCATTAATCACGCCCCCTTCACGCTTCACATGTTCAGGAGCTACAGGACCTGCAAGTCGCCGTACATAGAAGGACGAAGCGAAATGGATGCAGAGTTTGCAGAGGAAGAAACAGAGACATTTGATGGTCACTGACGTCAAATTTCTGACAGAGATACTCCCTCGCTGAACTAACAGTATAGCAGAGTCTCAGATTCAGTAACGAACTAGCGCGACTGCAAATATATGATTAAGTAGTACATGTGTTCAAGAGGTTAAAAAGTTCATAATGACTGCAAATGCCCTATCATTTTCATGACACAGAAAACAAACAGCGCTATCACCAATAGCACCAACTTGACAGAGTCACGAGATTAACTTGAACCAGGCCACGACAGTAAAAGCTAGTGTATGTGACAGGACAGCGAGATCATAAATACCAGGGTTCCCCCCCGGTCATCCATGTAGTACAGTAGTAGGCTAGTAGCAAAACTACGGCGCAGCTATACAGAAGCATCAAACATGATGAGCAGTATACTCGTGTTGAAACTGTGGCATCGGTCTCGCGCCACGTGATCTCGGCTCACAGTAGATAACGACGATATATATGTAGGGTGCACAGTGCACACGCTGTTCGCGTCAAGGCCGGTCGCGCAAGTGCACAACTCGCGGGCTCACACTTGCACCTGGTACGGTGTCTGCGCCTGCGGCGTGCCCGCTTCTGTGCAGGTGGCGGCCTCACCGGCGCTTGGTGCGTGTTCCGTGATCCCGCTGTTCCCCCCAAGCTAGCTGCAAGGGGCGGCTGTCCGAATGTGAGGGCCTTACGTATGTATATACGAAAAAAATTAGATACAGTTGGGCCGCAGGACGTCACCTCTGTAGTCTAGTTACAGATCTATGATATGTGTAAAAAGATAAAATCAGACGATCGAGATTGTCATGTGGATGCCCCGTATCGGCTGCTCGGCTCGGCTCCCCACGAGAGTGGTGAGACGCTGCATAACTTCTCCGCGGGGCCGCCGCGCACCGATGATAGGAGGGCGGGGTCGCCGCGCGCTAACAACAGGGAGGGCAGAGTAGCCACGCGCGTGGAGGTCAGCGAGCTCAACATGTTCTTCGCCACCAACTGGCGACATCGTATGCGCCGGCGGGGAAGGTGCTGGTGTCCGTATCGCTCGTCGGCTCCTTCACTGATCGGGCAGATGCCGATCTGGCCGACGAGGTGGTCAGTGAGCTCAGTGAATGGTTCGGCATAGGAGAGATCTAGTCGTGGACGCACCTGAGGACGTATCGCATCGGTTTCACGCAGCAAGACCGGACGTCGCGTGCTAACGATGGGGAGAGCGAGGCAGCCGCGCACGTGGAGGGTGGGGTCTCGCGCGCAGGGACAGTGAGGCGTCGTGGAGGGCTGTGCCGTCGTGCAGGTATGGAGCGCCGGAGCCGATTGTTTTGGGGCATGAGCCATGAGGAGCCGAGTCATGCCGTGCGAGGCTTCCACAGACAGCCTCGATCGTCCGATCTTATCTCTTTATACGTGTCACAAATCTACATACAAGCTGTAGGTGTGGTGTCGTGCAGTCCGATTGCATAGATTTTTTCCATATATAGGTATACTAATGCCGTATTTAACATTTGCATTAAAAATTAAACTGTGTTACATTGTTTCTTTACATAAATATGACTCTTCTGGGGGCTGGGCCTAGATAATCATTCACACATGCACCCGTAAAATCAATGGTCTTCTTCGCAGTTTTTTTCTTTAACAAAAGTTTAAGAATCCTAACGCCCCACGCCAAGATCGTATAGATTGCCGTGTTGCAGAGAGTGGGCTTCTCGAAAATCGTGGTAGAGGGGTAACAAACATTTGGGCTTCCTCTGTTGGTGTTTAGAAGTTGGCGACAAGGCCCAAACAATGGGGCCATGGGATGACATGATCATGTAATATGTAGACTTTTAGACTATATCCAACTTATAAATTATACATCTAAAATTTGTTGGCTAGAGATTAGTGCTTCCTCAGTCTCAAAATATAAGGTATTGATTAACTTAGCATGGTCTCCAACATAATATTCTGATTGTTAGTTCTCTCAAAGTATATTATTATTCATAGTGAAACTAATTAACGTCCAAATATGAAGATGGTAATATCATCTTTATATCGCTAAATATAAAATTAGACAAATTGTTAGCAAAATTTATAAAGTTTGAATCTTAATATGCGTGTGCGTATTATATTTTGTGAAGAAGTGAGTACTAGACAAGACCAAGTTATATGAATATAAAAAAATAAGCCACACTGATGTTAGATATAGATCGAGAGTGAGTTCAAAATTTATGTTGAAGCAGATATTTGATTTGACTTTGTCATTTTGTGATATAAATTTAATCCTACCTAAACTTATCCTCTTCATTTTAAGATGTAGTTTTTTTCCTGTTAAAAACTTTTGTCCAAGCAAACCCAAAACAATTCTGTGAAAACTGGCCACGTCGAAATGGGAAATGCCACTTTACCTCAAAACTTAATCTTGCATGTCGAGAAATAAAATGGGTCAACATAATATATATTGTGAGTCTATCGTTGTGTTTGAAACGACAGTATACCACAGGGGTACCCGCAGTACGGATTTGATTAGGCGATGGGAAGTGCTATGGATGAATCTTGATGGTTATCTCTAACTAAGAGACATGGAAGACTTTTAGACAGGTTCGGCTCTCCCGGAGGATAATAAACCTAATCCTGTGAGTGTTGAATGAGCTTTGAGACGTGAATAACCTTAAGCATATGAAATCGTCTAGGAGATAACTAGACAATCATCTGCCCTTTACAGGCCCCCTCCAATCTCTTTATATAAGAGGGATCGGGGGTTATAATTTGCAGTTAATATGTCCCATTAATGATTAATTATGAGGATAAACGGTCAGTTCGTGGGCAATAACTTCAATCGATAACAGCAATAATAATTGTACAACGTGGAGCTTAATGACGGCCGAGCTCTTGATAGGCGTCGATTCGCTTTCTGCTACCAACCGTTGGATCTGCAATCATCAGTTAGATGGATGGGTTGAAAAATATATTGACCGACGTAGTTAATGCCTAAGATTGCTTTGAGACATGTCCCGAGGCAATCGCGACGCATCGGGGGCCCGAACCGTCGCTCAGGAGGTTTATAAATAGCCCGATTGAGAGTGCTTCATCCTTCCATACATTTCAAGCCTCCAGCCTTCATCTTCTTCTTTGAGCCCTAATTCACTGGCACCTCGCAACCCTAATCGCCACTGCGGTTGCATCATGTGCTACCGCAAGACGAGGCAACTCTTAAATCTCAAGCACATAGCACCACCACTTTCCATTCCAATGGCGACCCTTGACCCCAATGCTGAAGTTGACCGATCGGCGGAGTTCCAGAAGTCAAGGGTGAAGAAGAGGGTGGTGTCGCTGCTGGAGAAGCGAGGCGATCTCCCGCCAAGCGCGCTGTCGGCGTGGCGTTCCGCGGGCGACGAGGCATTCCCGACCCCAAACACTCACGAGATCGTGATGTTTGAATCTTTTTTCTCCCACGGGTTCGGTTTGCCGGCCCATTCTTTCTTCCGCGGGATCCTCCACCACTATAATATCTCACTTTGTAACCTCAACCCTAATTCCATCTTGCACATCGCTATTTTCGTCCACCTTTGCGAAGCCTATCTTGGTATTGATCCACATTTTAATCTCTTATGTCATTACTTCTGTCTAAGGCCGAACACCAAGAAGAAGGTGGTCGGCGGCTGCGGATTGCAGCTGAGAGATGGGAAGGCAGCCGAGTACATCCCGGTGTGGCTCCCGACTTCCAACAAGGGTTGGCACTCGGGGTGGTTCTACGTCGCCAACCACGAGCTGGCCCTTTCACCAGAGATCGACTGAGTGCCAATGCCAACGCTCACCTGGTCCGACCGCTGT
Source organism: Zizania latifolia (assembly GCA_000418225.1). Lineage (NCBI taxonomy): Eukaryota > Viridiplantae > Streptophyta > Magnoliopsida > Poales > Poaceae > Zizania > Zizania latifolia. The sequence continues at coordinate 791,589 of KE371585.1, read as the reverse complement.
CAGCGGGAGGAATAGGGCCAGGTGGATGAGCTGGTCGAGATGATCAAGAGGCTCCGAGCAGAGGGCTTATCAGGCGTTCACGTGGCGCTCAGCTTCGTGTCCTGCCGGGTCTAGCCGCTGAAGCTGAGGACCCGCTCAGCGTACGAGTACTCGGGTAGGGATGACCCGACCAGGGAGACGGCCAAGTACTTGTCTTCGGAAGAGGTGAAGAAGAGGGTGAAGCTGATCTTCGCCGGTCGGCTTGGCCTCAACCCTGACGCCGACGCTAAGGCCTTCAAGCTCAGCCGCCCCCGACCACCGGTAAGAATGATCTTTTTGTTGATGATTTTTAATAACATCATCTGTCGGGTGCTGAGTGTTAAAATATGTAGGGCCGAGAGGCATATTGCTCTCTGCCGCCATTGCCCAAGCAGCCCCGGGCAATCGGGCAGAAAGACATCGACCCGCACACCGGGCCTACCGGGGAGAAGGGGAAGGGCAAAAAGGTTTGTCCTCCCCCGATGAAGAAGGTGAAAAAGACGGCGATGAAGACGGCGACTCCTAAGGTGCCGTCATCCTTCCCCGGAGAGGCTGGTGCCGACTCGGAGACATCCGAGGTGGCCCCGGCGATTGGCGGCGCTACAACGCCGTCATCTTCTGAATCAACACCACCACCACCACTGCCATCGTCGGTCGGAGCAACTTCGGGTTCTGGGCGGCGAATGGAGACGTTGGCATTCTGTCAGTCGACGTAGTAAGTTTTTCTGCCGTTGATTTGAATCAAATAATTAAACTTAATTCAAACTTAACTTTGTTGTTGTTGTTTTGATCAGCACTCCTCTGCCACTGTCTGGGAACGATGGGGCCGACCCGACCAGCGCCGATCCATGGCAAATGAAGATGGGACTTGGTGGTGTTTATCGGGGCGACTGATCCACGAGTGACCGCAACGAGTGGGGCGCAAGTGTCGGGTGCCCCAGCGCCAAGCGGGCCGAGCGTCGTTGGACCTATTCCAGTGCAGCCGACCGTAGCGACGCCGAGTGCTGCCGTACCAGACTTGGTGCAGCCAACTGTAGCGGACGTGGAGATGCCTCCGACGGCACCAGAGACGGCCGATCGCCCTGAGGTGGCGCAATAGGAGGCCGACCCCTTCAAAGTTGTGGTCAGGGAGATACCACCACTTGCCGTCGGCGCGGCAGCCGGCGGCCCGACTGGAGCAGTCGAGAGGAAGGTGGTCGAGTGCTACGGGGTACTCAGTCGGCTTGGCCAGGTGACCAGCGTAAGTCCTCCTGTAAGTGTTAATTTTTTATACATAACTTAATATGTGTATTTAGACTAACTTGTTTTGTCTTGTGCAGTGCCTCGTGAGCCAGCTTGAAATCCGTTCCTATGGTAAGTGTTTGATCACTTTTTTATCGCTAGTACTGCTTATTGTGCTTGTATTTGATCAGCGCTTGTGTAACAGAATGGCTGGTGACGGAGAAACGGATTGAGACAACCACTAGTTTGGCAGACCGATCGGTCGCTTCAGCCGAAATGGCTTTGACCGAGAGGGATGAAGCCATTGCTAGAGCGTCGCAAGCGGAGGCCAAAATCACCGAGCTTGAAAAGAAGCTCAAGGAATCTGAAGCGGCCACTACCAAGTGGTTCGATGAGTACAAAAGTACGGATCACCGGCTTAGACTTTTCCTTTGCCATTTTTGATGAAGTTTTCTCTGAAACAATGTTGTGCTTGTAGAGCTTAATCGGTGGGTGAACGCTCAATTCGCCGACCTAGAGCTGCATTTGAGCAACGCTCAAGCGCAGCGGGACCCGGGCAGGTGCCGAGACGCTCATCAAAATGATTGATAGCGAACCGGCCAGCACCGTGTGGTCGACGGAGCAGTTCGTGGAGCGGCTCCAGGGGTCGGCGACACGTCTACGGGAGCAAGCCCGGTACTTCGTTCGGTCGGCAGCTACACACGTGCTTGGAATTATCCGAGCTCTGTACCTGACTGCACGTATGGACTACATCCAAGCGGGGTGGTCGACGACCGTCAAAGAGTTCGACGTGGAGCATATCTACTTGGAGGGGGAGGAGACAGCCAATGTCCTTGTCGCGGACTTAGAAACTTATCTGACTGAACCTGCTGAGTAGGAGAAACATTGTAGAAGAAAAACAATTGTATATATAGTTTTTGTGCAATGGAACAATGCTTTTCTTTTTATAAATGTGTTCTATGCCCAACTATTTGTATTGAATTTCTGACTGTATGTTATAGCTTTGGCCCATAGCGCAGGGAAACTTGAGCCACGTGCACACTGCTTGGAACCATAGGTGTCACATGTAGTCAAAAAATAACACTTAAAAGTAGTCAGGTGAATTATAGAACAAAAGACCAAGCCCCCGAGCAGGTGAAAGAATAATTTAACTCGGCCAGAGCGGATCATGGACTCAAATTTAAAGTGATAAAACTTCGGACGCTCGGGGGTTGGGCAAAGAAGAAAGAAAGAAGGAGAGCAGAAAAAATCAAACATCTTTACTAATCCAAAACAAGGATTTAGCTTATTGTATTAAGGATAAAAACGTCGAAGATGTTCAATATTTCAGGAGTTTGCAATCCGTTGACCGTCTTCACGTATTAGGTGATATGAACCTGTCGGGTGACCTCAAAGATAATGTACGGTCCCTCCCATGGTGCCGACAGCTTGTGGGCGTCGACTGCAGATTATACTCGGCGAAAAACTAAATCTTCGACTGGAAAAGACCGACCACGCACATTACGGTCATGGTACCTTCGCAAACCTTGCTGGTACCGATCGGATTGTATTGTCGCAGCTAAGCGAGCTTCTTCAAGACTATCAATATCTTCTTCTCTAGTCTATTCGGCTACGCCTTCTTTATAGTGCTGAATCTTGGGGGACTCGTGCAGCATGTCCACTGGTAAAAGGGAGTCCGACCGGTGGCTCGGCTGGGCTTAGTGCGAAGACCCTAAAGAACAGCTGGCAATTCTTTCATCCACCGGCAGCCATATTTATTGAGGGGATCAAAAATCATGTATTTTAATCCTTGGAGTATCATGTCATTGGCTCGCTCAACTTGACCATTTGCTCTTGGATGTGCAACAGAAGCGTACTTGACTTCAATACACCAGTATTCGCAGAATTCTCAAAAGTCATTGCGAGTAAATTGGGTTCCAAGATCTATAATAATCTGATGAGGAACGTCATAACGATAGACTATGCCTTGGATGAACTCTGCGGCTTTCTTGGCTGTGCTTGTCCTTAAAGGCATGACTTCTATCCACTTGGTGAATTTGTCAATGATAACAAAAAACGATCATAACCCTAGGGGGCCTTTGGAAAAGATCCAACCATATCAAGCCTCCAACATGCAAAAGACCATGAAGATGGGATGGTCTAGAGAGCTTGAGCAGGGAGATAATACTGCTTGGCAAAAAATTAACAGCCCTGGCAGCTAAGAACTAGAAGCTTGGCATCTTCATAAGCAGTCGGCCAATAAAATCCTGACCTGAAGGCTTTACCAACCAGTGTCCGGGCGCCAGCATGATTTTCACAAATACCCGAGTGTATCTCTTTGAGGATTCTTGACCTTTCTGATTTGCTGACATACTTCCTGAGCACTCGAGTTGAAACAACCTTTTATATAACTCTGATCCCACCACAACATACTGTTTGCTCCTCCTAGAGAGGAGAATTGCTGCATCCTTGTCTTCTGGAGCTTTAGCAGTAAGAATGAAATCAATAATTGGTTATCACCAGTCTTCTTCATTGTCGGTGATAACCAATACGGATGGAGCTTGTTCGGCTTCGGAAGATTGAATTTCATCATCTTGAATTGATGGCTTCGGGAGCTCTTGAAGAAACACACCGCTCGGCATAGAGGCTCTTGATGAACCAAGCTTAGCCAAGAAGTCAGCAACCGAATTATCGTCCCTAGGGACGTGATGAAACTCGAGCCCACTGAACTTGCCTTCTAGCTGGCGGATCTCTTTGCAGTAAGCATCTATCTTCTCATTGGTGCAGGACCAATCCTTGTTAACTTGGCTGATAACCAACTTGGAATCTCCATATACCATTAATCTTTAAACCCCAAGAGAAATGACGATTCGTAAGCCATTAAGGAGTACTTCATACTCGGCTGCATTGTTAGACGTCATAAATAATAGCTAAAGAGCGTACTTTAGTCTTTCACGTTGAGGGGATATAAGAAGAATTCTCGCTCCTGCCCCATCAATGCTGAGCGAGCCGTCAAAATATATAGTCCAGTGCTCTTGAAACTCGGCAATCGGGGGTAGTTGAATCTCAGTCCACTCGGCAACGAAGTTGGCGAGGGATTGGTACTTGATGGCTGTGCGGGGCTTAAAATCGAGGGTATATTCACCCAACTCGATGGCCCACTCCACGATCCGATCAGTCACGTCCCTGTTTCGGAGAATGTCACCGAGTGAAAATTCAGTGATAACCTCCACCGAATGAGTTTGAAAATAATGCTTGAGCTTTTTGGCGGTGATGAGGACGGCGTACAGGAGCTTCTGAATTTGAGGGTATCGGACTTTGGATGGCCCGAGTACCTCAGATATGAAATATATCGGCCTTTGAACCAGATAGACGTGTCCCTCCTCCGAGCGCTCGATGACCATGGCAGCGCTGACCACGTGGGTCGTGGCGGTGATGTAGAGGAGCAGCGTTTCATCGGACGTCGGCGCAACCAGGATCGGTGGAGAAGAAATAAACTTCTTGAGGTCGGCGAAAGCCTAGTCGGCCTCTAGCGTCCATATGAAATCTCATTCTTTTTTCAACAACTTGAAGAAAGGCTCCCGCGCTCACCAAGTCGGGAGATAAATCGCCCGAGTGATGTCATGCAGCCTGTGAGACGCTGAATGTGCTTGACGTTGTTGGGCTTGGCCATGTTCAATATTGCAGAAATCTTCTCTGGATTTGCTTCAATTCCCCGACTGCTGACTATGAAACCGAGCAGTTTTCCAGTCGGCACCCCGAATACACACTTGTCCGGGTTGAGCCGCCATCGGAATTTGCGGAGGTTGCTTACAGTCTCTTGGAGGTTAGGAATTAAATCTTCTGGCCTTCTTTATTTGATGACGACATCATCCACATAGGCTTCAACGTTGCGGCCGATCTGATCAGTAAGGCAGCGCTGAATAGCACGCTGGTATGTAGCCCCCGTATTCTTCAGTACAAAAGGCATTGATGTGTAGCAATATGCACCGAATGGAGTGATGAATGATGTCTTCTCTTGATCTTTCTTCAGGCTGATCTGATGATATCCCGAGTAGCAATCTAGGAAGCAGAGAAGTGAGCTACCGGCTGTGGAATCAATAACTTGGTCGATGCGCGGCGGTGGAAAAGGATCTTTATGGTATCTTTTGTTAAGATCAGTATAGTCAATGCACATTCTCTATTTTCTATTCTTCTTTTTTACAAGGACGGGTTTAGCTACCTAGTCGGGATGATACATCTCTTTTATAAACCCTGTCGCTAGTAGGTGGGTAACTTTTTCTTTGATGGCCTCTTTACGCTCCTAGGCGAAACGACGCATCTTCTGCTTGACCAATTTGGCGGTCGGGTATACATGGAGTTCATGCTCGATCAGCTCCTGAGTTACGCTCGGCATAACAGAGGGTAGCTAGGCGAATACGTCGATGTTGGCGCGAAGAAAGCTGACGAACGCGCTTTCCTATTTAGGATCTAGTGCTGTCCCGATCAGCGCCGTCTTGGAGGGGTCGGCGTCCGAGAGCTGAATACTTTTGTACTCAGCCGACGAGGGCGCTAAGCCCGATGACGATGGCATGTTGGTCGGGATCTCCATGCTAGTGGTCGGCGTCGTCTTGGCCGCCTGAATGGTCTCTTTTATTCGAACAGAGATGTTCGTGGCTCGCCCAATGCGAGGCTGTCTTGTTCGCACACATGCGAAGTGGCAACATCCCCCTTTATTGAAAAGGCCCCACCCGATCCTAGAATCTTGAGGACCAAGTAGGCGTAGTGGAGTACCGTCATGAATTTGACGAGGGATAGCCGCCCGAGTACAGCGTGGTAAGCAGTTTCGAAGTCGGCGACGTAAAACTTGATGTACTCGGTTCCGTAGTTATCTCGAGTGCCAAACGTCACCGGCAGAGTGAGCGTGCCGAGTGGAATGGACGCCTTCCCCGAGACAATCCCGTAGAAATGTGTGTCCGTCTTTTGAAGTGTGGACTTGTCGATGCCGAGCGCAGCCAGGGTCCCTTTGAATAGGACATCGAGGCCGCTACCACCGTCAATCAAGACCCTCTTGAGGCGCACCTTGAGGATGACCGGATCGATGGCCAGTGGGAATCGTCCTGGCTTGGGGACGTCCGTCCACTGATAATCTCTGCTAAAGGTGATCGGGATTTTCGACCACCGTAGGCGTTCGGTTGGCGTGGTGCTGATGACATTGATGCGGCGGGCCAGCAGCTTCTGCTGGCGCTTGGATTCGGCGGTGATTGCTCCACCGAAGATCATGGAGACCGTTCGAGCAGGCTCCTAGAAATCGTTTTCCGCTGGGGATGCCTCGGCGTCTTTATCGTCTTCTTTGGACTTCTTCTTTTTATCATCCCGGTGACGCTTGTCTTGTCGGGGGTTTTCTTCCGCCGCTTTCGCCATCTAGTTCTGTAACTGGTAACACCGGCGGGTGGTGTGGTTGCTGTTAGGGTGAATAATGCAGGGGTTATTTAATACCTCCTGCAATGCCGAATTCTTCCGGCCCTGAGGTCGGAAATTTTTGTCAGCAACCATAACCTCCTTGCCCTTTCACTTCCTGCTCTTGTTCTGGGAGGAGGATTCGGGCTTGTCGCGGTCCTCACGTGAGGGCGAACGGCGATGATTCTTCTTCTTGTGGTCTTTGCCGGATTCTTGAGCGTTCGGGTCCATCTGCTCCCGTTCAGCATTTTCAACGTTGGCAAATTGCTCGGCGACGGTAATCATCTCGCCTGGATCGGTCGGTTCGTTCATCACCAGATGGCGAAACAACTCCGAAGGCTTACGCAAGCCATCTTGAAAGATGGACATGACGTCGGCATCGGAGATGCTGGCGACGGTGTTCCGACGCTCGGAGAAGCGACGGATGTAGTCCCGGAGGGACTCACCGTCCTTTTGACGTATCTGGCGTAGGTCGTGCCGTGAGGCCGGCCTTTGCTAGGTTCCTTGATAGTTAGAAATGAAGACATCGCACAACTCGGTCTAGAAATTGATGGAGTTCTCTGGGAGTCCGACCAGCCAATTGATGGCGGCCGCGGATAGCATGACAGGGAGGTAATTGACCATGACATCTTGGTTCTCTTCGGTTGCACGGATGACCGTGTAGTACAGTCGCAGCCATTGGGAGGGTCGGTCTTGCCGTCGTATGGTGTGACGCCCGTTGGACGGAAGTTCCGAGGCCACACTATCCGACGAAGACGCTCGGAGAAGGCTGGAAAGCCGTCGTGGCGCGAGATGTTGGTGTCGAGCCGACCTACCCTAGCGTGCCGTGGCTCCGGTCGTATTGCTCACGACGACGGAGCTCGCTCCGCTCGTGTTCATTGCGGCGGCGAAAAATGGTGTTGCGCACGTCACGCGCTTCATTGATGATGGTTCGGGCGTCATCCGAATAAGAGCTCCCACGTCGCTCGCTTAGATGCGAGCCTGTCGGCTACCGAGACAGTCAGGAATGTGAGTGATGGTTCGGAGACCGTGACCTTGGAGGTGGAGCCACGTCAACAATTTGAGCGGCGGCCGCCTAGGTCATAGCCCGAGCCCTTTGGAGCTCGGGTGAATCGGGAAGGGTGGTTAGCGTCCTCTCGATGGCGATCAGGTTCGCAGTCGACGTGCGGTACACAGCATGGCCTTCGAAGTCCATCCTGTACCGATTTTGCGCGTCGTGTCGTGAAGTCTTGGGCGTTGCACGGGCCCTC
>KE371585.1:732994-749302 GCA_000418225.1 Zizania latifolia | reverse complement strand
GCTCTGGCCCTGGCTGGCCAGCTGGCGACCCGGCCGGGCCGCGGCGCCAGACAGCGCCGCGGACACGCAGAACGACGACGCCTGCAGCATAGCGGGAGACATGCCACTCAACTCGGGGGTAATGCGCTCACAGTCCCTCAGGATTCAATGGCGTGCACGGCGTTCGCGGTTGCACCGATCGATCAGGAGGAGAGACGGAGTGGCACACCAAGCAGCTAGTTGATGGTGGTGAGATGTTGGTTTGGGACGGAAACGTAGTCGGGCCGAGTATATATAGAGGCCAGGCGACGAGGGCGGTGGCCTGGCGCGAGAGTGCGGACGTAATGTGGTTGGAATCTTGGTGGGTCGAAATTCCTGGGCGCAAAAGGCCGCGCGCCCCCCGTTGTTTGGATTCCGCGGTCACGTTGCGCACACCACCTCGAGCGATCGGGCGTTACGTCGCCCGTGGACCACTACGCGCGTCGTTGTCGCGCGAGTCGTCGCCCCGCCCGGGCCGCTCGCCTACGTAACGTACGTGTGTGTGTGTGGGCGACTGGGCTGGCGGGTGCGCCGCGGTCGCGGTCAGGCGGTGGAAATCCGGTGGCCCAGGATGGCGCAAGCAGCTGTCGGGGTATACGATTATTACAGGGTTTTACGTGTGAATCCCGGTATTTTCAGAGCATTAATCTAGCTTTTGCTGGGTCGATCTCTTGTTCTCTTAACCATTCGATGTCGACAAAGTAAATGGTTGCTGTCAGTCACGAGCTCTATCGGAGAATGCGTGGGAAATGAGATCAGGGTCTAGGTTCGATCTAGGATGAATCAGCAAACGATTCAGAACTAGCGTTGTCCAAAATAGTTTTATATACGTGTAGATACAATCATGACATGAATTTCTCCAAACTAAGCGAGACTTCTAATGTTCACATTATGCTTACCGGTTAGACGCAAACAACTATTACTTTAGCCAGTTTGTTTCTCAAGCTCCCTAGCTAATTGATTTCACAGAGCAAGTGAGCAACAATAGGTTGTCACTTCTCGAGTGGCTATCCTGTTGTTGTGCTCATGCCAACCGGTCAAATGCTCCATCTTTTACACCGCATCAAGCATATGAATGTTGGGGGGCAACTGCGTACATTCCATGCATGATAGAGAGAAAACTGGGGGCGGATGATGCTGCAGGCCGGCGGTACTCTACCAATCCTAGGAGTGTAGGGCAGATTCATGGGCGTCAGGGCAAAAGGTTCAGAGACTGAAGGCTAATCACTGAACGCCTGGTACTAGCAAGCAAATGAGATCGTCTGTAGTCAAAGTTACCATAGCCTTGTCACTAACATGTGAATTAGATAAGACTAGAGCTCATATGTTAATGATAAAATCAATCTGTGTAGTCGACTACAAGTAACCTCCTCAACTAGAAGAGTTCTCTGGTTTGAAGTAGAACTTTGCTTTGCTTGTGAATTAAAAATTAAAGTGTGCTTGCATGTGTGTGCTAGTTCACTGCTCTTGTAAGTTGTGTTGCCGAATAATTTCGCAAGACGGGTGGACGGTGCGCGAGACAAATCTCTTGCAATAAAATTAAACACCTGAAAGGTGGTCATACACCAGCGGAGAATAGAGAAATCAGATTTGGTGAACACGAAATATACGAGAAAAAGGTGTTCCCGTGACGCGTCCTATGCATCCCATGCTCTGCTTTGAAGCATAGCACAGGAGAAACTTCTGACTAATATATAGTAAGATGCAAATACAGTGACAGAGATAGTCAAGGAATATACCTGATGCATGCGTAGGCCTCAACATCGTGTTGTCTCGTGTCAAGTTGCCCACCAAAATGGTAACTTTCTTACACTAATTATCAGCCTAATGACTACCAATAATCTCGTCACTCCATCTTATATTTGATGTTATTTGGTAGACAGGAGAAAGTAATTTTTGTCTCCGCATCAACTATGAATGTAAACGACAATTAGTGATGTCTAAACAAATAGAGATAGGTGATTGAGAGAGAGAAAAGAGAGAAATATGTGATTGAATACAAATTTATTTTGAAGAAACTATTCGTTGGAGAGGTAATGTCTATTAGCGATGTCTAAAAATAGGGAGATTTGAGGATTTGTCACTAAAAAATTTATGCTATTTGATTATTTGTCACTAATGTAGATGACATGTGGGACTATCTGAGTCTATAATTGTGGCCTAAAGTGACAAATAATAAAGATCACTTTTTAGGGATGCCAAATCATCAAATATAATATTTCAAAAAAATAAGAGTAATACGCTATCCACACTATGGGTTGAGAGCTCTTAACTTTTGAGAGATAAGATATGAAATTAATTTATATCATTGATTTTTTTTAAAAATATTTAATTGTTTATTGACCGGCTATTACATGTTAAACCTCTATAAACATATTCTTTTCTTTCTGTCGCCTCTCTTTCTTGGATTGATTTGCCACGGTATTCTTCCAACGTTGACGCCCTGCCGCCCGGTTCTCGTGTCGCCTGATCGAAACAATTGTGCAGTTGGCGATTGCTTTCATTGTGCTTGTGCATGGAATGTTCGTTGGCAATTGCTTTGATTATGCATATTGGTATTGGCGGTATTGGCGCGGGTGCGCTGAGCGTGACATTGCCTAGCGGCAGTGCTTCAGGGCGACGGTGGCAGAAGCCGGCGCTGACCGACCGGTGAGGGCAGAGGGACGAGGGATACCAAACCCCACAAGAAAAAACATGCTAATTAATAAGTTCTGAAAAATGATTTTTCCAAAACATTTAAAAATAAATATAATAATTATGAGTGATTAAAATAGACGGTTTGTAATTATTTGGATGTACTGTAAAGTTCACCACTTTTAAACAGTCACGGGTAAAAATAATTTCATACTACTGTATCTATCTAGGTGCATGTATGAATTATGTAGGACTGACTAACCGTAAAATTATTGTAACATGACATTTTCTCATAAAGCCTGAATTACATATTTGGAGCAAAAGTATTTGCACTGTTGTCCCGGCCTACCAAACTAAGCCTTAAATTAAATAAGTCACTTCATGACATATGCAAGCATTAAACTTTTTTAGTGTGCAAGGATTATCACAAAACATTTAAATAAAATGCCAGCACATGTGCGCGGGTTTCTTTCCTAGTTGCACATAAAGTGTTCTAGAACCAGGGAATGCTGGTCAATTCCCGGCATTATGCGTTTACCTTAAAGATTACAGTGAATTTCTCGTAGCAAATAACTCGGTAGTGTTTCCATCTAGTTTATTCTACAACTTGAACCAATCATGCACTAACTATAAGTCTACAACTATGTAGCAATCAATTCAACAACTTGACCGGTGGATGCCACACATCCATACATGCATAGAGCTTCTTCTCCGCACACAGGAACACAATTGACGGCTTGGTCTTACAGAATTTTGCTTGGAAGGAATTGAATCTTCTCGTACGTGTGGATCCCCTACCGCCCAAAGTGGGAGGAGCAAATTAAAGCGAATAAGCCCCCAGATATATAGGCGGTGAAAAGAGTGGCTGCTTTTGCAAGGTTTCGTCGACCACGGCAATCATGCTGTTTAATCCTGCCCGCTAGCTCGTCGGATCATGCCGTGAGATCGATCTTTTCTCGTCGCTTTTCTCTCGCCTCCGGCCACGGATTTTCAACGATGCGAAGCATCACAAATTAAAATCTAATATTTTTTCTACGCATTGGAATCCAATGGGAGTAAGCCCATAAAAAAACGATGTATTGTTGGTCACTGGATCTTGGCAAATCAGCTGCTCGCAAAGTGACCGGAAAAGCGTCGCTTGTAGAGTAAATTTTCTCTCTCTTTTTCCCTTTCTTGCGTGTGACTAGAGAGGCGTTTGATGCATAGGAGATCATTCTCCGATTGACACACCTACAGAGTGGACAAACAACTATATACACGATTGATTGGAGATCTCATGTAGTGGAACATACAGAATTATTACTCGGCCAACTCTTGTAATTAAGTGCTAACTCTGCAGACCTTGTACTACCCTGATGTGCAGCACAAACTTCAGACAATGCGAAGAGCAGGTTCTCCAACATGACAAAATATCCTCTGATTCTTCGAAGGGTGTAGTAGATGTTGACAATGGACGGCGGCTCGATCCGTCTTCACTTCTGCATGCATGGATTTAACTCGTGCAGCTGTATTATACACACACACACACTGCACTGTCCGTTTTCAGTAACGTCGGAGTAGTAGCTATTTAGCTTGTCTTCGTTCTCATTTTACATCCTTGATTACATGGACGGATATATGCACACACTTGACGCACATAGACTCATCTGGAAACCGCCATCTTGCCTACTGAAAATCTGAAATGGCTAATGTTCCGTCACTGATCATGCTTTCACTAAACTGATCTGAATTTAGCAGCTTGCAACCAGCAGTAACACGGCTAGTGCTAGGCTGCTAGCTAATAGCCTAGTGAGTACACGCCACAACAGAAGGATCTTGGTCTGCATACATGCGCTTTCTTCTCTTTCACGATTGGCCATTGCTGCCCTTTTCGCCAGCAGCTAGCAACAAGTAGCGTCGATCCATGAACCGGTCAAAAAGATGCACCACTGCATTGATCATGCAGCGCCGCCAGCGCGGCCGGTGATGCAGCTAGAGACTAGAAGAGAGACCGGAGGCCTTGGCAATGGCAGGCAACTGCGTGCGGCTGCAAGCATATCAGCATGCGTTTGCATGCAAGATCTAGCGCTAGCTAGAGACTAGAGAGCGCCCGCGGAATATACCATGGCATGCTTACGCGAGCCTAGCTAGAGGCATATTTTCATGGTAGGTGTATATACAAATGCAGCATGCATCAGCAGCGATTCTGCGCGACATATGTGCGGCTGGCGACTGCATGCATGATCGAACGGTCGATGGCGACCGGCAGGGGCAAGCAGGGCCGAGTGCGCGTTCAGGCAAGACGCAAGAGGCGTGTGTCTTGTTGTAGTGGCACTGGGTATCAGCGTGCGCGCGCGCCTCGATCCATACACCCGCCGTTGTCGCGCGGCGCCGCCCCGCGTGCGTAAGTACTGCCATGCCTATATGCGGTATTGCCATGCCAATCGAGCTAGGTAGCTCGGCGCGCACTGCCCGGCGAGGCGGCGTCGCGGCGAGCGCAGTGAAACGAGCAGCCAGTGAACAAATCAGCGGGCTAGAGCTAGGCTGCTAGCGAACAGATTATGGCGCAGGTGGTTGCTGCAATATAATCGGAGGCGATGACCCTGTGCGGCGCCTTCGGTTTTGCAGTAGCACGGTGTTCATTTCGGTTCGGGCCTTCGAGTTGCTGTCTTGCTGTAGCGTCGGTTTGCTACGACGAAGCCGTGTATAATTGAGCTTTGATATTTATGCATACTTGGGTTATTGCGTAACCGGTATTCCGGTAACCATTTAAGTGGGCTTAGATATCTTTACCTCAGACCCGCAAACGTCAAAAAAAAAAAGTTCGCTCACTGGCTCGCACGCCACTTGGGCGCCATTGGAGGCAGAGTTTTTTCGTGATCCCGTCGGAAGCAGAGTGGCAGAGCACAAGACGAAAAAGGAGCCGAGAGAAGCTGCAGCCCAACATGACGGAGCCCACCCACCGCGGGGTCCAACTTGATTGGCTGCAATGCCATGCCATCGTTCGCCGGAAGTGGCAGCCATCATCTGCTGCAATTTGGCTGCTAGCCCCCTATCTGGCTAGCATCTCAACAGTGCGTTGGACTGGAATTCTGGAATCACCGGTGGCTCACACTTTCTCAGGGCCAAACGATGGACGGCAACAACGTACTGATACTGGTAGTACTAGTACTAGTCCTGTGGGAGCAAAAATGCAAGGCCATGTTTGGCCTAATAAGCATGTTCCGAAGGTAACTAGAGTATCACGTGAATAGCGCGGCGCTTCTGTGAGTTCTGTCAAAGCATTCCCGTTGGATTGGATTGGTCCAAAAAAAACACTTTGGATTGCCCCAGATGCATTTCGTCCGATTTAAAAAGTTGAGAACGGTGTTGCTTCTAGTACAATTGGGGAAAAGCTTTCCCATTAATTATACTTGAAAGGCTTTCCGAGCATAAACTCTCCGATGTAGAATATACGCTTTCCTTAGAAGTGAGGCCTTCTGGCCGTTTAAAAAAAGCGACAATTGAATTGAATTCACCTGCAATTTGCGTGCATGAATAGAGGAGCTCCACATGTACTTTTTTGACGGGGTCGGCATGTACTGTGAAATTGGGTACGCATCTTGTGCCTAGCCATGCAGCAACAACCAGTGACGCCTTTTGGTGAATCTAGCAAAGTGCAGCCGTTAGTACAGTAACCTATGAATCACTCTGGTGCAAGTCCCTCTCGTTAGCACTTAAGTTGACATTAGCCAGGCCAGCTCAAAATTGAAATGATGTCACATTGTCACTGAAAACTGTGGAGTAGGCCGGTACTTAGGATGACAAAGCAGCATATTAATAGAAGAGCAAGTTATGCTCCCAATTATTAGATTCTTCGGTACAGTGAAAGTGTGGTCTTTGACTTGGCATATCTGTGCAGATACCAACGGTGGAAAAACAATGGACGTTGGGCATGCATACGCAGATGCTGAGAAGAATCTGCCCGAGTTTGGAATTGTAGCACGAATGCTACCCCCACTATTAATCCTTCTAGTCTCTGGCACGTATTATATATCCCTCGTTCTCCTTGACAAGAAAAGCATTGAGACGTAATAGTGAGCTTACGAGTTATGGCCGCTTAAGCATCTATTACTAGCCGTAAAAGAAAAGTCGAAGCCTGCAGTCAAACGGTGAGTGGCAGTTCAATCATGCTGCTACTGGCCGGCGTCTGGCGCCTCTAAGCTCTAGCTATAGCTAGTCAGTGCGTTTGGATGCTGCTGGTGATGAGTAGTGAGCTTGTGAGTTGTGACGAAGGCGATGCAAGAAAATCGTCCAAATGTGCGTGAGGGCGCAGCGGCAGTAGCCGACCGTCGTGACGTTAGGAAGCCTCGCCAGCCGTGGATTTCCTGTTGAGAGCTGCTGTTTTGGCTTGGTTAAATGAAAAAAATACAGTGCGGTCCATCGGCAGCCGGAGGAACAGGGTATTGGCGGCGAAAACAGCTCCTCTAATTTTGGAGGAGTGACTGTAGTACAATCGTCTATCTGAATCATTCATCGTAGAGCGAATGGTGTAAAGTTACTGTAAAACCTCTGCTAACTATTACGAAGTGGATCCTACCACACATAAAATCCTCCTCCTACATCTTCGTCCAATAGTTTAAATTGAGCAACTGCTCTCTGCAGTTTGGTCGGCGGCTAGGGACGGCACGGCGCTGGCAGCGGAAAGTTGCGCGAGCATCCGATGCTGAGGGATGCCACGCGACGTTAATCTAGCGTCGGGCTGTGATGGGTCCTGCAGCCCGACTGCACTGTATTTTTTCCGTTTGCGTTTTCATGCTAAGCTTCTGTTCAGGTCGGCCTATCTGTGTGCCTAATGGGCCGTTTAGCCTCCAAGTGATATGTCTGTGGGAAGAGGAAACACCCCGGAAGCCGACAGGATGGTTGAGTGGCCGGGGAACATGCGAAGAGCTCATCACGGCCTCTAACTGCGAATTACTTGGGCCGTAGCCGCACCGTGCTGTGGGCCGCCGTCTGCCGGCTCTCCCGGGCGCGCCGCTTGTCCGTTTCCCTCGCGAATTGCGCATCGGGACCGGCCTGCAGAAGGGAAGCATCTCGTTTTCCTTGGTTACAAATCGGGCTTTCTTTGTACTTCTTCCATGTTCTGTGCCCTTGTAGACCGTACATGTGCGAAGTTGAATCCTGATGATGCATCTGTTTCAACTTTCAACCCAGGTGACCCTAGACCTATTGCAAAACTTAACTGACAGTTGTCTTCTGAAGTTTAGACTAGTGCTAAGTTGTCCCTCGTCTTATAAAATATAAAATATAGTGTCTTTCAAAATTTATTCCAAATTTAACAATATACTGTTAGTAAAAGGTTAATTACTACATTCCGATTTTATTACTCTTTGCTCCACTTAATTACTTCTGATTTCTAAACACACAATCACTCACTTTTAGAAAAATGTTATAGTATTTTTATATATCTTCTTAATACGTGTGAAAAATGTTATAGTATTTTTATATATCTTCTTAATACGTGTGTTTAAGCCTAAAATAACTTTATATTTTGGGATTCAAACCATCCCATATCAAGGATCAATATACTGATGCTTTACCTGACCACATGGACGATGGACGGTGAGCAGAAGATCTGGAGATGCTCCATTTCAGTGTTGTATTTGCCTCCTTTTATTATGCTTACAGGCAGCTATATAAAAACCCCTCGCGCAGAAACACACTGTACGATGACTATATATAACTGATTTCCTTTGCCACTCGACAATGATTTAACATATCAAAGGTCAAGGGCACCTACAACACGCACAAGAAACAAAATCACTGGGCAGGCTGAGTCGGCAGATCTGCAGACGTCCGCGCCGATCTGCACGCACCCAACCTTGCCACGCAGACGTATGACAGCAAGGCCCCCTCGAGATTACACGCTATTTTGTGCGATTTCGCACGGATTTCTTCGGACGCATTTCGTCGCCCGAATTCACGGAGCAAAAACGAGATGCTAAAACCTGGTCGGCCATTCAGCCGCACACCGTCTTGAGGACCCGGTTGGCCTCCGAGTTGCCGTTCCTCAGCGCGGCCAGCCGGCACGACTGCTCCGTGATCAGCCGCTGCATCGACGGCCTCTCGCTGGGCACGATGGCGAAGCCGTCGTGGTACTCCTCCATGAACTCCGCGGCGAGCTGCCACACGAATGCGCCGGCGCCGGCGCCGCCGCGCCTGGCCGAGTCGCGGACGATGTCGTACACCGCCTTGTAGAGGGCGTCCCGGTGCGACTCGTCGAAGCCCTCCACCAGGTGGGACAGCCCGAACTCGGAGACCAGCACGGGCTTGTCCAGCTCCTTGTCGCCGTCCTCCACGTGAGAGGTGATCCACCGCTTCGCGAACTTGACCTTCTCGTCCAGATTTGCATGCAGCAACCTGCGATCGATTAGCCACCAAACGCTTCAGTTTGTACCAGCAACTACTACTGATGCTCTCGCCTTCGCCATTTGTAGCAATCAGTTAGTTTATTACCAATTGTCAGGGTAAACATGGACGGAAGCGAAGTCGATGTCTGCAATCTTGGAGTTGCGGACGAAGTCGCCGCCGTAATTGTTGGGGTACCAATCCCCCGGATTGACGCTCAGCTTGTTGGGAGGACTCGTCGGGCCGTAGAACCCCTCGGTGCCGACGGTGAGCAGGTGCTTCTTGTCGATCGATTTCACGTAGGCAGCCATCTCCTCCATCCAACGCTGCTCATTATCCACAACCAAATACAGTCACACAGACGGTAAATCCACCAAACAATTGCCAGGTTAAGAATTGAGCTGATGATTTTTCTTTTTCAGAAGTAGAATTGAAGTCATGGTGAAATTATTTGGACACGGACACATGACAGTGACTCACCTGCAGAGTGTCGCCGGATGGATCGGAGGTGCATCTGGGCTCGTTCATGAGCTCCCACGCGAAGATGGTAGGGTCGTCCTTGTACTGCACCCCCGTCAAGTGGTTCTTCCTCGTCAGCAACGTCTGCAGTGCGAGCACAGCAAAATCAACTCGCTATATTAATAAGTACTGTACTAATGCCACCGACACTCCATGACACTAGCAATCTGCCCTTAATCCATCCATGGCGTATTGATTAGCAAATAAACCGGCTTGCTAGCTAGCTCTGGGCTCGAACTCGATGCGATCATCTTTTAACTAACCTTGATGTAGACTTTGAAGTAGTCGCGGATGGCGGGGTCGAAGAAGAAAGAGTCGTTGGAGGCGGTGAAGCTGACGCCCTCCTCCCACGCCCACCGCACGTACTGCCTCTTCCCGCCGTACGCGTCCAGGTTGTTCGCCAGGCTGAGGATCAGCCGCACGTCGTGCTGCGCCGCCTCCGCCACCACCCGGTCCAGCGCCTGCGCGCGCGTATCAGCATCATCAATTCATCATCACCAATGGCACTTCGCATTTGGGAATGGTTTGTTTGGTTGGCATGGTTAATTACCTTGAAGACGCGCTCGTCGAAGCGGCCGGGGGAGAGCTGGAGGGCGTTGTAGGCCCCGTCGTTGAAGGCCCAGGTGCGGCACACGGTGAGGCCCATGGCGGCGGCGGCCGTGAACACGCGGGACACGCGGCGGCGGGTGTCCGGCTCCACAGCCTGGTCCATGAGCCAGTACGAGTTCCACCCGTTCACGTACAGGGGCCGGCCGTCGACGAAGAAGCGCGCGCCGCGCCGCTCCACGAAGGGCAGGGGCGACGCACGGCCACGGGAGGAGGCGCCGCCGGCGATGGACGAGAGGGCGAGGCGGATGTCCACCCCGGCGAGGGAGAAGTAGAGCAGCGCCACGAATGACGCCAGGCCGAGGATGTGGTACAGGACCAGACCGTTGCCCCCCGCCATTGTTGCCGGCGCGTCGGTGGGGGAGTTCTCGTGGAGCTTTGGGTGCTATACGAACACCATGTGGAGTGGGGAGGACCTCTAGATTGTTCTAGAAGGTGTAATGGCGGAGTAGGAGGGGCAGAAGCGGAGCAGAGGAGGCAGTGCCAGTGCCCAGTGCCACTTTCTGCGAAAGTGTTTAAGTAGGATGCGGAAGCTTAGATGGAGTGGTAATGGCAGAAGGGCTCTTTTGCCTTTAGGACCTTTTAGGAAGTTAGAATTGTGCTTTTATCCTTGGTAAACTTTCCATTAATCCACTCTCACGTAACCGACAGTCCAAATAGGGCTCGGTTTGGTATTAAATCCATAAAACTCTCTAAATTTTTATAAAAACACATTGATATTTATATAATTTTGGATGCCACAAATTGCAGGTGAAGCCAGGTTTGTTCTATTTTACCAAAATTGTGGTACCGATACGTTGATAACCACGGTCATGGCAACCGTTGTTAACTGTGCATGGGTATATTTATTCCTTGTGCAAAATTGCAAAAAATCCACATTCCATGAGTGGGGATACGCAAGAGAGAAAAGGTAAGAGTAAAGAGTAAAGACAAAGCACACCCTGAAGGAAGGGGAACCCCAAAGAAACTGAGGCCACATGAGCACATGATTCCCTTGGATCTGAGCACACTGCCCCGAAGTCAGGTAAAAAGGACAGAAGAGCAGAACGCCCACATGCTGAGCTATCCAGTTGCTACTTAAACCATCGCACAAAACCAGAGAAATGGTCATGTCCCTAGTCCCTAGATCTCACCGCTCTCTTACTAACCTCACTAATTCGGGTAAATATTTAAATATTCTTATATGTAAATTTTTAAAGAAATTATGCTATTTAAAATTTAAAATACGTGTCGAATAATAATAATCCGGGGAGTAATCCTGTAAAGAATAGTCCACTGATAACAGTGTCTCGCATTGCGTCCTGCCAATTTATAATTAGCTTCTGAATTATTATATCCTGGTGATAAATAATGACTCACATAATGTCTCTCGCTCTCTCCCCCCGAACTACTCCAGCAATCAAGGCGTCGACGCAGGCACGCAGCATAAACTTCGCTACTCCGGGACCATTTCTGCCTGCCAACATGCGAGCTTTGGCATTAACTTCAGGGTCAAGCCCTGAGAGGGATATGGCCTCGTTGTTATTTCAAAATGCATCGCGATTCATTGTTACTGTTAGTCTATTCCGGGCAGATAACTTACTTTCATCTTTGCGTCGTGGACTACGGTTCTAACTTCTACGAGTACATGTTTTGGCTCCATTGCGTTGGAAAGTACATCTGTGATCTCATCTGTGGAAGGGCCAGTAAATTATGCATTCTGGCATGTGTGCGGTAGCAGCACGCGCTGCACAGTGCACAAGCTAACAAACTCCCCGTTTAGATCAAGACGCTATAGAAAAATACAGTTGGGGTGATCAAACTGTGTCAGAGCTCAGGATATTATTATAGGGGTAGGAGTAGAGTGACGCTTACTCGGTTATTTATTTTGCACTGGCAAATGGCCGACAGATTTCTGGAAGCGGCTCCGTTCACTGTTTGAAGGACAGTGCAGCTCGTTTGTGATTAAAGGCTTTCTTCCTTTTGCCAAAGTGATAATACAAGGAGGAAAGTGCTTACTGTGTGAAGGTTCTTTTCTTGAGATCCACTCTTTGCAGAGTTTACCACTCTGCCTAGGAGTACGAAAATGCGGATCCGATCTTACATTGATTGCAGATTTGCAGCAAAGACCTAGGAGTAAATAGAAAGGATCTTGCAGTGATCATAGCTTCTGATGGAGCCGGACGAATCCATCTGTTGACATAGTAGAAACCGTCTTAACCGGGGTCAATATCAGTGTGTGGAGTCGTCAGTAGCGCAGAAGATTCTAAGTAAAAACAACCGGTTAACTGGTCCTGTACTTGGTGGTTGGATTAGGCCATGGCAAGAACTGAAGCTGCAGAACCTAGGCTGGAGGGAGTAAAAAAGATTCAAGCCTTCCACCGACAACGAGATTTCAACCCTCGGCGTCGTGATCGAAATGGCTAGTTGATAACCCAGCTAGTGGGTTGGAGTACTGTAAGGATTGCACAGTACAATAGTAGACACGGCGGAATGGGGCATGGGCGCATCGCCAGACCAAAAACCAGCGTGCCGTGTGCGTTGCCCCACGTGGTCATCAAAGGTTCAAAAAGTCTAAACTCCCTCCTGCGCCAGCATGAAATGCGTCAGGTCGATTGATGGGAGATTACTGCGACTCTGCGTGGTGACTTAACAGGAAGAAAACTCTGTTACCGTCTTCTCTATTGCAAACAGGGGTCGTGTTTGTTAGGTTCAAAGAACACACGCGATTAGATTAAGGTCCGGTGTCTCGTCCCGATTTGGCGATGCAATCCCAGACCCACAATCCCAGAAGGGGGGCGCTGCAACCACCCCTTTGTCCACCGCCACCGACAACTGCTTTCTTGACTTGAGCAACACATGATTGGCGCATCGGTGGCGCGATCGCGGCATAGACTACGGGAGCCATGGTCCATGGAGAATTGGAGACCGTCTCCCGCACACACGGCACGCGCGCTCGTGCCCGCTGCGGCATGGTGTGTTGGTGTTCGCGACTCCGCGGGCCTCTCGAGCTCCGCTGACTCGGTGCGCGCAACGACGGAGTGGCGTGCAGCGCTAGGTGCGACGTGCGAGTATTCGGTTAAATTGGTTGGTTTTCTAAAAAAAAAGGTGTATATTTAGGTTTTTCATCGGCTCGAACCAAGTTAAAGTTAACTGAGATAAAAATAATAATACAATCTATTTGGTTGTATTGGATTAATACAATTATTTATTTGAGTTGTTTTGCCAATGAAGCAGAAGATCTGGCTTATGAGGCACTGACTCAGCAATAAAATTTATAAAATTCTTTAGTTTAGTGGGGCCAACATGTCATTGAATACTACTTCTTCCTTCAACACTTTCAAGATCTCTCGTTCTATCTCCATCGCACAATCAATTTGACCATAGCTGACAATGGGCAACAAGCTGCAGCAATGGCTCAAGGTACCAGATGTGTGGCTGATTCACATGTTCTGACGCTAAAAATTTGTTCCCGTGATTACGTTGACGCCACGCTTGGTGGTGTCAGATGCTTACAGATCCAAAGCGTTGTCCAATCTTGTAAGATAGTTAGCTTCGCGTTTTTTTTTGGCTAAAATTTATGTACAGCATGTGGGATTGGAATGTGCTGTTGGTTTTGATGTTTTTGTGGCTCGAGATTCTCTTTAAAAGGAATTTAAATATTCTCTGAACATGATGACGTTGTGTTTCTGAAAATTTAGGATCTTAGGTCCGAACTGTAGGAACTAATCCCTAAGCAGCAGCGTTGTGCAGTGCGGGAGGACACCAACTAGACCAGGGATGAAAGCTTCATCTACGCAAGTCCAATTCCACGTCTCTTTCCTCAGCCACCAAATAATTTTAGGTACATGTCATGTGTGCCTGTATGATCTAGGAAGCTCGACAGCATCAGATGCATGTACACTTTGACTAATATGTCTAACCAGTGTGTTATCTTGGCTTGAGTTGATCTGATGTGACAGCGCAATTTTGATATTTGATATTTGATATGGCATTTAACTATTTTGAGTTTCTTTTCGGGTGGCATTTTTTGAAGAATAGCACTACTTACTATTAGTGCTGTCTGCAATAATGTAACTATCTTACCATTAACATAGGAGTATAAGTAAATGGAGTTGATTGAACCTACGTTTGAGTTTTTACCTCAGTAACATATGGGCTGCTCCAGCAAGTAGCACTATGCTTAAGTTTTGATCTGAGTATCTACTTGGTTATTGTGATCTCCCTTTGTATGATTAAAAAGTTACTCAGTCATGAACCGTACAAGTCAATCCACTGATATATTTTTTCCCAATGTTCTTAATACAGAGTTTCATTAATCTTCCTTTTTGCATAAACGTGTTCACAAAACAAGACCAGAGAACATGATAGTATAGATCCATCTATGCAAGGACTATGGGGCAGTTTCCCTTTATTTTGTCCTGGATTAATTTGTGTCAAAGCAGAGTTTATTACATGGGCCAAAACAAACAAGTTTAGTTGGTTTTAGAATGATTTTAGGCTTCTTTTCAATGGGCCGTGCAACAACTGTAGTGATTGAAATATAATCAGCCCAACAAATAACAGAGCACCAGGTTTTGCAGGTTCTGACTTCTGCCGTTTTGGCATAGAAGCGTACGGTAACGCGTGAACTGTGAGGTTTGTTTTGCTTGGTTGATGGTCGACACGTGATCACATACCTCTAATCCTACAGTATAAAATCTGGTTGAAACCGATAAAGTCATCTTGTAAAGACACGCCCTCCGTATTAAGGTCTAAGAGCCCGTGAGGCCGTGGTACGAGGCCTCAAGATGAACAATTGGGCCAACATGGAGAATTTTTTTGTTCTTAATGGGGAATCTCATGGGCTCCTCATGACCTCCCAGCCGAAACTCACGGGCCTACGTGAAATAAATTTCGTGTCGAGGAGTTTGAAAGTTCCGACATTAAGAATTTCTTTAATTGATATTGTGGATACTGCGGTAATCTGACCTGACGATCGGGAAAAAAAGGCGCAGGCGGCGGAGGAACATACGGAGTCGTTGGATTACTGATGTGACACCAATCTAACAACATGAATTTATTTCCACGTAACGTATCCCCGGCGGGAGGATAATATACGGTTCTTGCATCGCCACACACAGACACAAGGTGCTGTTGCTAGCTTTGACCGATCCGCTCCAATAATGCAGGTGCGTGCAGTCGCTCTAGCTGGCCATCGCCAAGCTCGCCGGAGTGGATGAAAGATGCATCGAGGGGGATATATAACGCGCTACGCTGGCCGAGGCTGGAGAAGAGTAACCAGAGCCCTGGTTTCGCAACTGGGAGATGCCTGATAGAGAAGAGCAACGCGATCAATCCGTACTCCGGTGCCATTGCCGAGCATGACGGAGTCGACGGGAGTACGCCTCGCTGGCGCCGGTGGCGTGTGGACAAAACGTGTGCTTCAGAAGACCTTCCCTTTTGGGCACCGATGACGAGCGTCCGTGGTGTCCTCGCCGGCGGCCTACCTTTTAACATTGTGTTACTAATATGCATCTTAAAAAAACACTTGGCAAGAACTAGAGTTTGGCTAGAGAAAGCTGCTCCGCTAGCTTATAGAATTGAGCAAATTAATGCTAAGCGGGTCTAGTGTAGTTTAAAAAAATCATGGATTTAGAATTATAGATAGATTGTGTGTATTTAATTGAGTGATCTAATTTTTATTTTGGACTAAAAATAGAAGTTTAAATGTTTTATTATACTATATAAATCCTAGATCCCACATAAATGTCGGAGTTAGAGCTATATCAAACATGCCCTAGAAATCCACTACAGAGAAAATAAAAGCGAAAAAGTGCTCCTAAAATATGTGTTCTTTTTCCCTACCTAATCAACTTGAGCTCATTATGGTACTAGCTCCCTCCTACCACTATATGTTCCTTTCCTTGTAGGGGCCTTTACAGTGTCCCGTTTATCTCTGTTGGAGGTTGTTGGAGGTAAGAGGTAAACTCAATCTCAGCCCTTAATTAAGTATAATTAAACTAATTAAAAAATTAATTTTTTTTCTATCTTACCTCCTCTCTCCTCTCCTCTCTCTCTCCAGTGCTCCACCACCATCGCCGCAGTGTCCCACCACCGTCGTCGCAGCGCCCTGTCGTCGCCATCGCCGTGGCGCCCCACTACCCATCCGTCGTCGCGCGCCCGTGCCCCGGTGCCCGTCTGCTG